>CM070615.1:28111599-28411599 GCA_036346395.1 Hsuehochloa calcarea
AAGGAACTGTTTGGCACCAAACTAGAATTAGAATTGGTCATACCAGATTTGCTAAGTGGAGAATGGAATAGAACGTCAATAAAAATATTGTTTCATTAGCACTGCCATGTACAATATTATTTTTACCATGTAGAGTCTATACAAAATTGAAAAAAGTAGAGCCTACTACTGTTACCTAAACAGTCAATTCCAATTCCAAAGCTAAAACAGTCAATGAGATGTCTTTCTAGTATTTTTCAAGTAGGAAAAAGATAGATTTGCCAACACAAAGAACGTCATCAGAATACATTAATGCAAGTATACATGCATGTCTAATTGTGAAAATACACATGCATCTTATTGTGTAAACAAACTAAATATAGATCTCTGTACAAATCTATTTGTGCAAATATAACTTACATGTACATCTAGTAGTGAAATTTAACCCTACCTCCCATTTCAAACAAAAGCACAGCAGAGTAAAACATCTAAATGGGTAAAAATGCCACATAAACCCTCGGGTGGTCGGTAGGGGGGGCGGCCGAGGAAACCCTCGCTCTCACGGCAGAGAAGGGGAAAGCGGAAACTCACCGGTGGTCGGCGGCGGGGCGACCGAGGAAACCCTCGCCTCTCACGACGAGAAGGGGCGGCGGGAAACTCACCGGGTGCTCGCTGCACGGCGGGCGCACCGACGGGAGGCGAGGGACGAAGGAGGCGGCGTTAGTCGGAGGCGAGGGACGAAGGGAGGTGGCGCTGGCCTGAGGTGGCGTCGATGGAGGAGACCGAGGCGCACGGGTGGTGGAAAAGACTAAGGCAGAAGAGTGCACAACCGTTCAAGTCGGGCACTTATATAGCTGGATATCACAGACGGTTCCATAAACAAACCGTCTGTGATGTTAACTATCACAGATGGTTCTGTTATGAAACCGTCTGTGATGACTTAACAGAAAAACCCTAATTTTAATATCACAGACGGTTATGTAACTGAACCGTCTGTGATATGTTGATATCACAGATGGTTCATTACTAGAACCGCTCAGGAGGTTAGTCATCACAGACGGTGTATTAATAGAACCGTCTGTGATGTAAACAGACACACACATATGTAGAGCCGTCAGATCTTAACGAACGGGCCAAATGCATTGGGCCGTTCGGACCATTCCGATCCACCATGAAATCTTAACCGTTGGATCTTCCACGGGCGGAACAGATCTTACGAGCCGTTCTTTGATTGGGCCGATCGGACCGCTGATCTTTAGATCAACGACCGAGTTCGCGTGAACGTTCGGACCGCTCGAAAGTTCTTTCGCGTGGCCGCCTATCTTTAGATCAACGGCCCACCTTCATTCAAACGTTCGGACCGTCCGTTTCAGACGCGTGTAACTTGGATCGTTTCGACCGTTGGATGTATAATCGACGGCTCGATTTAGTGGGCCGTTCGATCGCCGGCAGCGCGAATCTTACCGTCGCGATGCCAAATGAACGGTCGAGATTCGATAGGCCGTTCGGACCGCTCGAAAGTTCTTTCACGTGAGCCGTCTATCTTTAGATCAACGGCCCACCTTCATTCAAACGCTCGGATCGTCCGCTTTGACGCCGTATAACTTGGATCGCTTCGACCGTTGGATGTATAATCGACGGCTCTGATTTAGTGGGCCGTTCGGACCGTCCGAAACGCGCCGCGAATCTTAGCCGTGCGATGCCAAATGAACGGTCGAGATTCGATAGGCCGTTCGGAACGTCCGAAATGCGCCCGTGGCTGTGAACCATTGGATCTTGATCCAACGGCTCACAATCACCGCCTTTGAGTCACGCGCGTGCGCTCACGCGGTGGGCCGCTGTGCATCGGGCCCATCTGCCGATGCGTGGAGTGCGCTCGCCGCGCTGCCCACTAGCGATGTCGAGCTAGCTCGAAGCTCGGTGAGAAAAGTATTAATCGCTTTATAAAATTCGAGAAAGTATTAATTTGCAAACTATTAAATATGTTAACTTTAAAAAATCATAACTAATTCATTTCAACTCCAAAATGGATGAAACCACTTCTGATACTTTTCATTTTTGATAAACTTAATATTAAAATTGGTTTTAAGCATGTCTCTGTACCAGAGAGTATTATATTAGAAAATGCACTTTTAAAATCTTTATTGTTACAAAGGAAATTGCTGACAACTTTGTAAATGCATAACTAAATCTTGGGAACTCAAAATGGTAGCACTTAGAATCACAGACGGTTCTTTATACGAACAGTCTGTGAATTATCACAGACGGTTCGTATAAAGAACCGTCTGTGATACTTATTTATCACAGACGGTTAACGAAGAACTGTCTGTGATGGGGTGTCTAGTATAACATGCTTTGTAGTAATATTTCAGGCTAGCAGGCGCGCACGCACGCACACATATACGAGTATATAAGACCACCTAGGTGGTATTCACACCTTTTCAGGGGTGGTATGTATAATTTTTTTTGGACATACTCCTTTTTAGCGCGAATACGAAGGTATTTACAAAATATGCTAAAAACTATGGACTATCTTGCAATTGTTTCACATGGTTCACATTGGAGTACCTTATAATTAGTATATGAGTATACCCAAAGTCATAAAGGAGTATGTCAAGTTGTTTTAGGTGGTATATCAAGGGTGGGTGTAACTACACCCGGGAGTAGAAAGTATTAATCATATATATATATATATAGGAAAATGATATAGTACTCATATACTATTTAAATCGTATGATGATAACTCTTTATCTATTTGAGCATACTCCAATAATATATATATATATATATGCGTAGCGTGTCCTCTCTGACCTAGTGTGGTGTGATGATGCTTGTAGCTAGGATTGTACTTTTAATTCCCCCAACACCTGCTGGTAGGCGACTTATTTGTTGTAAATGGTATTCTGTTTTATAACAATCACACCATGTAACTAAAACTTTCTCCATAAGCCACGCGCTCTAACCTACTATATATCCCTACACCTGAACAGAAGAAAACTTAATTTCTGTTGGTGAACAAAGAAAAGAGGCGTCTCTCTATATGTATGTGCACTCTTGGAGTACACATTTTCTTGGAGGAGGAAAATCTTTTGATTTGAGAAAAAAAATCATAAGTATAAATAATTTTCAAAATAACGTATTCCTTGGATTCCTGCTAACTGCTAGAACTACACCGACCAGTGAGGCACAATTTTAGCAGAAAGAACATTCCAAGCAAATATGGAAAGATTATTTATTTGGTTTGATTTCATAAATAGTTTCAGAAAGTATGTTTTATAAAAAGGTTGAGCATTCGGCCACTTTTTAAAAGGCCCTTATGCACTATACATTTTACAAAATGGTCCTTAACTATTTTAACATTAAAATGGGCAAAAGTAGGGGCCTCCATGAAAATGGTTTTAGAATTAAAATATTTTTGAAATTAGCCTTGGAGAGCTCCAATGAACTACCAAAACTACCCTTTCACTATTCAAGTTTTACCAAAATACCATGGGAAGTGTTTTTACCATTTTACCCAAAATGCAAGGTGTCCATTGAAGTGGCAAGAGCTCAATCAAACCAGAAATTTCTCCTTCCACAATGTTAAAAAAGAAAATTTAGAATTTCCTTAGGAGAGAAGAATTGCATGCCAATATAAAGAGCACCTGGCCGACTAGGATAGAGCAATTGCTCTATTCGGCCAACAAGGGGGAGAAGGGAGCAAAGGATAGGAGATCAATGGGATAGTAACCTAACACTTATTCAAGCCATCAAGCATCTCTTAGTCATCATCATCACCAGCATTTCAATTTGTCTCAAACATCAGTCAACATCTTAGCATTTCAGTTTCTCATTGAAATCAAGGTAGGTTGCTCTTAGATTTATTATCATCATGGAGCTAGTGCTATAGATCTGGCATAGTATCATGTTCTAATCAGTTTTGCCAATGAGTTCTAGCAATAATCCATTATCTGTCATCTGAGAATAATTAGCATGCATAGGATCTCTAGATTCAGCTCTTGCGATACAACAATAGTGTCATCCTTGTCTCTATTGCCCATAACAGTGACATGCTAGATCGTGTACAAATATATATCAAATCTTAGTTTAAGATTTTTATCCATCATTGCCAAGCTAGTTAACATCACCAATATTGCTGACTGCTCAATTTAATCATGTCTTATCATATGAAAATCAAGACATCTTCATGCTAGTAGGGGATGTTAAACAAAATTATGAAAAATAATGATGCAAATGTAGGTGCATGTCATCCATCTATGTTTCTAGGCATCAATCATCAAGTATTGAAGCATCAATTTAGATATTCCCCATTCATCCATGCATCATCCATGAATCGGTCGGTTAGGGTTTAGAGCTAGAGGTGGAAGAAGGACAAACCTGGAAGGCTAGATGGACGACTGGAGTTGCAGCGGTGCCTAGCACCACGCCATCTCCCCGAGTATGCAACCCCGGGACCCTCTGTGTATACTGAACTAGTCCCAGACAAAGACGGTGACGGTCTGGCGACTTCCCGGGATAGTGAGGTGAGCACGGGCTAGAACACGAGTAGGAGAAATCGACGACGACGACAACACGGACGGAGACACACCAACAGCGATGAACCCGATGACGTGGACTTGTGGCGGAGCCGACGACTTCTCGGCGGCAATTCGGTGAAATGGCGACGCAAACGGTGAGGGTGGCTAGGGCTTCCTAGAAAGGAGAATGAGGCGGAGGATTTGATGTGGGTGCAACGCTTAAAAAGGCACGGGGCGGGAGGATTTGAATTGGGGATGGCGACGACAGAGAGAGAGAGAGCGAGGCAGAGGCGAGTTGGGCTGGACTGGCCCGTGTGCGGGAAGCGGCCAAGCAACTGGGCCGGGGAGAAATAATGGGTTGGCAAGAAGAAAAGCGGCGGCGGGGAAAATGGCGGGGAAGGCTGGTGGGGATGGGGAAAAGGAATGGGCCGAAAGGAAAGATTGAGCCCAAAGGATTTTCGAAAAAAAGAAATGATTATGTTTTTTTTCAAAAAGAGATTAAGTAAAACCGATCTCAAGAAATAGCAAATAAGCTCCAAAAATTCCCAAAAAATTTCAAAAAATACTTTGGAACTCAAGGAACCTAAATAAAATAGTTTTGAATTTAATTGAAGTTTAGATTATTCACATTAAATGGTTTTAATTTCTAAAAAATCAAATTAAGCTTTGAACTTAACCTAGAAAATTTAAATAATTATTTTTATTTTTAAATGCTTCAACAGAACTCCAAATTTGATATGTTACAGCCGTAGACGGATATGTTACCCAAGGTAGTGGCATATGGGTCGTCACGTAATTGAACAGTATCCAATATTTGCGTTGGCATTGGCGATGGAAGTACCTTGAAAATAATCATTTAATTGAGATCACCTAGGATTGAAGTAAGATATATGGCATGCACACCCCGTTCACTTAATTATCCCATGACCTTTTTTGTGTGGAAAACACCTGATTTAATTTCCACAACAAGACATGCATACCTATGCATGCGACGATTGGGACGACAGCTAGGTAGTATATATTAGTACCTGAAGTGAAGCTGAAGAGGGAAAAGAGAGAGACAAGCATCCATGCACCACGAAGGATTAATATTACCTAATGAATAGGAGGGAAGATAAGGTGAAGGGGAAAATAAGGGAGAGAGGGGGGGCAGTTGTGTCTTCATGAGATATAGCTTGAGCGCGAAATCTAATAATCTAGATACAACAAAAAAAAGTTGTATTGGGGAGGAGATCAGGAGAGTTGTATCAAACTACAATGTTTGTTGGGCTACTGCATTAAATGATACTGTATTGGAGAGAAGGAGAGGAGTAAATAACAGGTGAGAGAAATGCATAGAAAATAATGGTATTAATTGAGTAAACCAACCAGCTATGAGTGTGCAATGCATTTGGGAGGTTGTGTATAGATGATGTGGAGAGCATTAGACATAGCTTTATTATATGAAAAATTACATATATGTTATCGCAAAGTGCAAGGTTTTAAAATATACCATTGAAAAGTTTCTTCTTTGAAATATATCATTCAGGAGTGATCGTGTTTGGAAATATGCCATTATGTATCCTTCACATCACTTTTGTACGTATTCAGATCCGTACTTGATAACGTATTTTCATATAGACGAAAATGCCCCCACCTGCCATGTCCATTACTACTTACTGGACCTAGTCGTTCGGTCCCAAATCCATCCCCAACTCGATTTTGCATGGTTCAATGTTCTGAAGATAGTATAGCGTACATAATAAGTTATGATCATAGATGTTAGGACTGAGTCCCATCGGTAGTAATGGACAGGGCATATGGGGGTATTTCTATCTATATATAAATACATAGTCAAGCACGGGACCTGAATACGTGATATAAAGAGTACATAATGATATATCTCAAAACATGACCACTCTCCAATAATATATTTCAAATAAGAAACTCTTCAGTGGCGTATTTCAAGATCGTGCACTTTGCGGTGACATATATCTAATTTTTCCTTATTATACCTGTATTAGAAGTGCCCTTACGCCTGTGTCTCCCTGTGCTCTGCGTGCACACAAGCAATCGGGCGTCAGGTGATTTCCACTTCCAACAGCTGCTGCGTTTTCCTGCACACCGGCAGGCCGATCAGGTTCGTCAGTATTTTGACGGATGGTAAACAGTGAACCCCAATACTCTGTTTGAAATTTTACTGAACCAGCAACCTTCAACACTCCCGCTGGTATGCGTGGTGTTGTCGTGAATTTGCCGAGACCTCCAAAGGAACAAGACTAGCTGACTGCTCTCCTCTTCCGGCAAAAGTATCAAGCAAAGGAAGAAGCCATTCAGGACAGGTGTTCCTGAACCTTGCCGTCAGCAGGGAGAGCCCATACGATCCTGTCGCACAGCCTGCGCATGGTTGCAAGATACAACTGCATGAAACCCATTCTCGTCGCGAGCACCACTAATCTCACATCTCCGATCAGTGACAAGCTTCTTCCTCCATTTGTTAACCTTTGTAGCCAGTCCACCATTCATAATTCTCCAGGCAAAAAAAAAAAAAAAAATTGCTTTCTGCAGTATTGGAAGCTTCCATAAATTCCTCCAAATTGGTCATTCACCATCCGGTCTATTACTCATAGCCTGACCACCATTGCGCGCCTCTTTCAATTGTACTCCCAATCTATAAGCGCGACGGGCAAGATTAATCGACAAGCCTTCTGAATCATGCAGGAACTAAAGCCAATTAAGAAACTTGCAGTGTATCTTAATCTCCAAAAATCTGAATCCGGAAACCCATTAATTTATACTGAACCGAGCAGCACACAAAACAACATAAATCAGCCAAGACTCGCATGCTTTGATCAAATGGCACGCCGACGTTGGCACACTAAGAAAACTCACGCAAACACAGAACAGACACAGAGTTTTTTCGGCACAACACTAATAGTGCTTTTCTCTTGCTTTTCTTGTGTTTTTAAACAAACTGATTACAATATTTTTTATAGCTACAGTATGATCTATAACCACCCCATTAACACATTCAAGTGGGTCACTACATGCACTAGTTAATTACTCTGTTAACTAATTAGCAGGCCAATAGCTCCACTACATGCATTAACTCACTAATTTCTAACAATCACTCCCTTATACAACAAGATTAATTTCTAATAACCACCCTCTTAATCTTGTTGCCTTAATTTCACCTCCTTGGCACTCAGCTTCTGCTGCATCTCGATGAACTTCACGCGACCGAGCGCCTTCATCAGTATGTCAGCAAGCTGCCCTTCAGCGCTGACGTACTCCACATCTACCTTGCCATCCTCGACACATTCACGAAAAAAAAAAATCTACTGTCGATGTGCTTACTTCGATCATGATGGACAGGGTTCTTGCACAACGCAATCGCCGATTTGTTATCCACCTGCTGCTTAATCTTCTTCGGTTCTTGCCCCTTCAAATATCCTAGTAGCCGGCTCAGCCAGACGCCTTGGCACAATGCCGTCACCACTGCAATATACTCTGCCCCACAGGACGAAAGCGCGACGATCTTTTGCTTTTGTGATGCCCACGTGATCAGGCTTGCACAAAGGAAGAAGGTCGTCCCTAAGGTGCTCTTGCGGTCATCCACGTCGCCTGCTAAGTCACCGTCGCTAAAACCCACCAACTCGGGCTCCAGCTCGTCGTGTTTCTTGTTACAACATCCAAAGCCAAATGTGCTGCTTACCCACATTGTCGCCTCATCTCCACGCGACGTTGCCACCTCCCTCTTTGCGTCGGCACCTCCTTTCCCCGTGATGCCGCCAGCGTATCCCTATGCCGCCGCTTCCCCCTCTATGTGTTGTCACCTTCTTCCGCGCCTTCTTCCCTACGGCCGCCATCCTTGCCCCACCTGTTCTGACTGTCGTCGTCCACCCCATCACCTCACACTGAGAAAAATGGGTTTCCCATGTTCGGGAATGCACCATGCTTCCAACCACGCCATCGTTCCTCCACTGGAGCACAACCATTGTTGCGTCCTAGCTCTGCTGCCTTGCTGCATCGCAAGGAACCCACAAGAGAAGAAGGGCAGAGAAGTCTTTTTTTTTGTCATAATTTCTCTCCTAATCAGTCAAATATACTATTTTAATGGCATCAATGTCATATAACAAAGAGTCACAAAATTTTAATGTATTTTGGCAAAGTCACGATTTTTTTGTGACCAACACCTAAGGGTGCGAAAGTTAATTATCTTGTAGCCAATTTTGCCTAAATAATATGTCAGAACATACATATATTCCAAGTTCTCGGCCCTTGCTTCCGGATCAACTTCACCCTTAATTTGCAATCTCTCCCAAATAAATTTGAAAGGAACTTCACATCATCATAGATTCATAGCAACATGTCTGAAGTACTCTCAACTGAAACCCACACTGAAGGGTAGCATTCCAGCTTGAGTTAACAAAATTGAATGTGCTTTTTTATGAAGCTCCATTAGGTGACACTATTAGGCCTTCCAGTGTGGTACTGGGGCAACAATGATTTGCCTAGCACAAGAAAACCACGTCAACATCTGCAGTTCTGCACCACTACAAATGTATTACAGAATAGATCTCAACATCAAAAGCCAAAAAACGAGGTTTGCCTACCCATCACTTCTTTTGCTTCTTCCCTGGCTTCAGCTTGACAACTTCATCGATGTACGATATGCCCTTCCCCTTGTACACTTCTGGAGGTTTGCAGCTTCGGACAGCGCCAGCGAATTGGTGCACTCTGTCCTTGTCGATGCCAGTACAACATATTATGTTGGGTTTAATGCAGAAGATACGTACAGCAGGTGGAGTGGTGAAATGCACCTCATGGCTGTAGCCCAGTTTCAGAAACAACTCACACCCTTCGCGCTCTGTCCTTGCTTTGAAGCCAACTCCAACAAGCTTCAGAAACCGGAAAAACTTTGATTCCATTGCAAGTGGAAGAAAGGTCCACCCAACAGTAAAATATTTGGTGCCTAGTTACCTATACCACAAAAAAAAGGAGAGTAGAGATTTTTCATCAGAACAGTGAAAATTCATATGGACGTAGAAGATATGCAAACATACTGCCATTATTGAGATGGAAGCAGAAAGATACATGGTGTATTTAAAGATACATGGTGTATTTATCATTTCAGGTATACAAGAACATACTCTAATCAATTGAGAACACCGTAAAACTTAAAATGCAAATAAATGAGACCACCCCATACTCTCATCTCATGTGACATGAATGGTACAAGTTTCATAACTACTACTCAAATACTGAAGAACGACTACAGTAATTCTGAAGCAAACATTATTTCGTCAAACATCCAAGGTGCAAAAGGAAGGCAAGCAGAATTCAAAAGGCATACTTGTAGAATCTTATATCCCAAATGGAAGATAACAAAGAATTCCTGGTTAGATAGCCAAGTAGCATTCTGTCAATAGAATCGCTGAAAAGATTCTAAATCAGAATGACTTGCTAAACACACATCAGGCCATCAGTTCTTAAATAGTACAGTTGCGGATTTAGGAATTTAAGCATGAGGTGTTAGCCATTGGCTGAAGCAGCAAGATGACCAGCATGAACAGGGGCACAGGACATACAGAAACAATACAGATTTGGCAATACAGTGCTTTTGGAGGGATATAATAGCATCATGGCTGCCTATACACCATTTCTCCTCCCAAAATAACAGCAACACTGCTATACCCACAATCGTAAAATACTAGGTAAAATATACGCAGTTGTCATATACTTTTATGAGCCATAACAATGTTTCCTCTAGATTATTATATGCAACTGAACAATGTAATTAAATTCGAATAAGCCCCTAAAGATTCTAAGATCAGATGGGCACACATATAAATTAAATACCAAAGATCTGTGTCAAGAAAGTGCTAACCAGTGGCGGACCCAGAAATGGAGCAAGGGAGGTGCTAACTTATGACAAACTAGAAGTCTCACTTAAGCCCACTCCCACTATAATATCATAGCAAAAGTACGAAACCACCACCACAACAACTGATATAAGTGTGAAATAGAAAAAGAATCATGTAAAAAAAATGTATTCTAGACAGATAAATACCCAATTAAGGAAGATTGGGTCCACTAATTCTCTATTTTTACGCTACATTGCAATTTAGAAAGCATTATAGCAACCTACATAGACAAAATAGCATATATAAATCGTACATCAGAATAACAAATGTTATGAATGGTAAATCCACAAACCATACCACTAAGTTCTAACACTAGGTAATGTGTTCCGACGTGACTTCATATTTGAAAACGTGCAAAATGATATCATCTTTAATGGTTGCAAACATGTTTTTGAATAATATCTCTCCATCTAACGAGTAGGAGTAGCAATATACAATTCTAATTAGTTATTTGAAATTTGGGACTTGGGAACTGGGAGTGAGTAGTGATAAATTTACATACCTCCTGGAGGGTTCGCGAGTGGCGACGGCGGGATCCAGGAGGCACCGGCGGCGCGGCGCGGCTGGAGTGAGAGGGAGGCACCAGCGGGCGGCGGGGCTGCGAGAGGGACTGGTGGGCTGGCGACCTCCGGCCGGACCCCGGAGGCAGAGGTAGAGAGAGGACGGTGGCGGCTCGACTGCGCCCTAGGGTACGAGATTTTTTTGAGTTATTGAGTTTTGACAGTGAATTGGGGAGGGGGCGAAGGAAACTGGGGATGCGATGAGAAGGGATGGTGCCCGATTACTAACAAAGCCGGGTATAGTTTTTTTTCTTCTCACGGACATAAAAATGAGGAGATAATTTATCCATCGAATAAACGGGTATAGATGTAAGTACAAGTAAGTTCTACTGGTGCCCACTGAGCCTGTTTACATGTCGTTCACGCTGACAGGTGAGCTCATCCATCTCATCTATCCGTAACTCCATCAACAGACAGCGCTGCTCGCTAGCATCCCTAACCCATCCCCAATCCATCTCATCTCTCTCCCGAGGTTGCCTCCCGCCGCTCACCTCCCTCCCTCCTGTGGCCGCCGCCGCCCGCCTCCCTCCCTCCCGTGGTCACTCCCTCCCTCCCGTGGTCACCGCCGTCGCACACCTCCCTCCATCTAGTGGTCGCCGCCGCCCGCTGTAGGATCAAGGATAACCGACTAGAGGGGGTGAATAGGAGGTTTCTAAAAAATCTAGACCAAATTATACAATTAAGCAAGATGTACTAAGCAAAGCTATCTATCACAAGTATGCTATAAAATTAATTGCAATAAGAAAAGACAATAAATAACCGCAAGAGAGACAAAGAGGTTTTTCCCGTGGTATCAAAGATTTATCGATCTTCACTAGTCCACGTTGAGGAAACTTGACTCAATCAAGCCGGCTCCACAAATTAAACCTTCCCTCGTAATCACTTGGTTGTTCTTCCTCCTCTCCGGAGTTGATGAACACCGACCAATCACAACTGGTGCCGGGCCTCTTCACAAACTTTTTGAAGAGGTCACCGCGCAACCTCCACCAAGCAGTCTAGGTGCTGACAAGCACCAAGAGAATAGACCTTGACCTTCGCTTGACGGCAACCAAGAGCCAAAGGATCAACTAGAATGCAATGTTCTAGGTTTTGCTCACAACCTCATAAATTTATACAAAGAGAGTAAATGAGGAGTGAGGAGAGTGCTCCAAGCTCAAGTGTAATGAATGAATGCACATCAACTTACTCCTTGAGCTGGTGGGGTGCATTTATACCCCTCGCAACCAAATATGACCGTTAATGAAGAATCTAGAGTTTTTCAGTGAAATCGGAAGTTCTGCCATGTACTATGCGGAACTACTGCCCTTGCATTGAGTGTACTGTAACAGTCATCACAGTGGCATTAAATGCTCTGATTATAGCCGTTGAATTTATGTGCGGAACTTCCGCCAACTAAATTTTGGTTCGTCCGATAATCGGAAGTTCCGCTTATATTATGGCGGAACTACCGCACTTGCGAAAAATGGCTAAATCCCCCAAAAGGGTACTCTCTGGAAAAAATATCCCACAAGAAATTCAGAGCTACCGATAATCGGAAGTTCCGCTCATATCATGGCGGAACTACCGCGCTTATGAAAAATGGCTAAGTCCCCAAAAGGGGTACTCTCTGGAAAAAAAAACGTTCCGCGCACAAATTCGAGCTTCCGCGGTGCGGTAGTTCGGCTCCCATCATGGCGGTACTTCCGCACTTCTAAAAATCAGCTAAGTCCATAAAAAGGTACTCTCTGGAAAAAACGGTCCGCGAATATTTTGGAAGATCCGCCGAGCGGAAGTTCCGCAGTTATAACGACGGAACTTCCGATTTTGTACTGAAAAGATGATTTTGATTTTAAAACCAGAACAAGAGAGCATGCATGATTCTAAATTGATCCAAAGGCATAATGAAGTGCTTTCAAGCTACCAGTCAAGCCCCCCTTAATAGTACAGGTATTTATCCTAAAATTCGGTCTTCCACCATACTCCAAAGACCGATAAAATTCAAACGGGGTTCTAGACTATTTGTACCTTGCCTTTGAGACAAACTCCATCTTCTTGACATCATTTAACATGTAGCTCCTTGATTTGAATTTGTCATTTAAGATTAAACCTTGTAATCACTTCAACAAACATATTAGTCTCATATTCACATAATGTCATTAATTACCAAAACACATTTTTAGGGGTCTAGATGCTTTCACCCGCTCGCCTCTAGCATCCTGCTGGATTGATTTATTGCATTCTGGTATATGATCTCCCTTTCTACTTGCTATAGAAATCTAAAAACCAAGCAAATGATGCAAAAGCAGAAAGAAACAAGTTTTTTGCTGCTGGACAATATGAGGATGCATTATTACAATATGATATTGCATCGCAATCGCTGCTGAGCTGGAATCTGCCGAAGATATACGCTCTGCATGACATTCAAATCGCGATGTGTGCTTCTTGAAGTTGGTAAGCTGTTTTCTGATCGGTCCATCACTTTGGAGGGTATAGAAAAGTATCTGTATGTTCCTGTTTCATTGGTATGGAAATGCAATAGTGTTGTAATAGTTATGCTTATTACATGAAAGTGGTGCCTTCCATCAAAGAAAGATGGTACCTTACCATCACAATAGTTATCCTGAGCTTCACCTTTTTTACCTCAAAAAGAAAAGAAAAACAACAACAAAGTTTTCCCTTCTTGATATGTAGTAGTTATCTCCTTACTTTCTTGTATGAAATTGCTAGAAAACACTGTTGAGATTTGTGGTACATAAACTTGCTAGACTAGGCCAGGCTTGGCTGGTGCTTGGTTCTTGAAATCATTTATCATTCTTTTTTGTTTTGCCAAAATAACATGCTTGACTAGTATAAATTTTGAAATGCTTTGTACTCAAGGTTTTGATCAAAATAGTTTGCACGCTAGCTGTTTATTTGTCCGTTTTGAAATAAAAGGAAACCCCAATCCTTCTCATTTTTTTGAAAGGTGATTTAGTTTTATAAAAAAGGGGCCCACATAAATTCACCGATTTTTATGTCGACAAGGTAGAGGGAGGGAAAAGACCGGACAGTCGGGTGTCGCACTTTTGCGTTTCACCCCCTGCCCATTCGAAAATATTACCCCCACCCCGTCCTCATTAATGCTTCTGCTTCTCTCTCTCTCTGAGCGCGGCTGCCTCCACAAGTGAGAGAAGAGAAGAGCACTGCTGAGTGCTGAGAGGGGCGGGGGATTTTTGCGATTCCGGCTTCCGAGAAGAAGAGAGAGAAGCTTCGATCCGTGTGTTCGTGGTGATTTTTCGAAGTGTCCAAGAAGGAGAGGAGCTGGTGTGGTGAGTCCAAGAACTTAGGGAGAGAAGGGACCGAGGGGGAGGATGATGGGGGTGGTGGTGGTCTCGACGGGATGCAAGGGCCGCGGTGGAGGGGACGGGGGAGTCGTGAGGAAGAAGAGGGGAGGCGGCGGCGGGGGCGAGGAGGAGCGGGAGCGGCAGCAGCTTTCGGTGCTGGCGCTGCTGCTCGCGGCCGTGCGGAGGTCGGTGGTGGCGTGCCGGGTGGAGAGGGATCCGGAGCGCGTCGTCGCCGGCGGCGGGTGGGGGGAGGAGGCGGCGGCAGCGCTGGAGGAGATGGAGATCGGGTGGCCGACCGACGTCCGCCACGTCTCGCACGTCACCTTCGACCGCTTCCACGGCCTCCCCGTCGACTTCGAGGTCGAGATGCCCTGCCGCGTCCCCAGCGCCTGGTGAGCCCACCACCATCACTTCTTCTTGCACCCTTCCATAAGATTGATGAAGCTTTCTCTGTGGAAAAGCTTTTATTTTTAAGATGATACTTTGTGATTTTGAGATATGGTTGGTTGTGAATTGTCCCAAAGGTTGAACATTTTGGGTGAAGAAAATCTGTGGAGGCTGCTGATTTTGACCTCAATTTTGAGCAGTTCCTGAGTTCTTGGTTGGTTGGTTGGTTGGTAAGGGACCGAGAAATCCAGAGAAATGAGAGTGATGCCCTGTTGTTATAAATGCTTCACCTGTTCAATCAACTAGCAACTTTACTTTCTGAGAGATTGATCTGGGAATGTGGCAGGGGTTTCAGTGTGTTTTAATTCGATTCTCACTAAGTGGGTACCATTGATAGCTTCCCTTTCAAAACCAAGATTTTAACTGAACCAAAATGTTACCAAAAAGTGAGTATTTTGCGTGCGGCCATTTCACTACCAAGCTGTAGTGATGTAGGATTCAGCAATGGGATGGTAGGAGAACTCCATTGCGAAACTGTAGTTGAGGCGTGTGATTTGTTAGTCAATTGTAGTGCTACTTTTGTTCCATTATGTTTTGTCATCAATTTCGATTTTGCCCTATGCTTTCTGCAAGATTCAATTTGCTCACTGGAATTTGTAACACATTGCTAATTTGCTATTTAATCGGTTAGTGTCAGTACATTGTAACAGAGCCAATCAGGCCATCTACAATGTGGTGGAAAATCGGTGCTAGAGGAGGGGGTTGTTCTAGCACTGCAGAGGGTGCTGCTACAAGGAAATTTTCTAGAACCAAAGCATCTACATGCACTGATGCCAACTGGATAAAAAATCATGCGGGCCCACCTGTCGCTTCACCGCTGATGGTATTGCCTCCTAGGTTGGGGATGCCGCAGCCGCCAACTCGCCACGGATGTCGTTGTCGCCAGCTCGCCATGGATCGAGCTCAAAGTCGTCGGATCGAGCGTGGAGGCCACCGCTTGAGGACCACCACTTCCGGGTTGAGTCTAGCCGTCGTGGCTAGGGTTTGAACGGCGGCTTCGATTTAAGTGGTGGTGATTTCGTGTGGGGGTTTGGGAGGGGGATGAAGCTGATGCAGGGGAGGCTGTATGCTCAGGGAGGTCTAAAGGTGTATACAGGATAACCCTTTTTATTGTACTTGTAGTGAAGTGAAAATTGAGTTGCTCATGCTGAGGATTGCATTTTCAGGCTGAAGGGATCTTTCGCATAAATCCGGAGAATGACCAAGAGGAACATGTGAGAGACCAGCTGAACAAAGGAGTTGTTCCTGAGGATATTGATGTTCACTGCTTGGCAAGCCTGATTAAGGTACATTTATCATCCTATCACAATATGACACAATAATGAAAGTGTGTTCCTGCTTATGATGCTACCCACTTCTATCAGTTCAAGATCAAATGTTAAACAAAGACTGTTCAGTTTTACCAAAGAAAAGAATTAAAACTTGTACCCATTTGGTCAGGCATGGTTTAGGGAACTTACAGAAGGTGTACTCGATAGTCTCTCCCCTGAGCAAGTGCTGCAAAGCAATTCTGAAGAGGAATTCCTGGAGCTTGTGACGCTATTGCGCCACTCAGGCGGCGCTCCTCAATTGGGCCGTTGAGCTAATGGCTGACGTCGTCGAAGAGGAGTTCAACAAGATGAATGCTAGAAACATTGCCATGGTGTTTGCCCCCAACATGACTCAGGTAATCTCTAATTCAGTATTCTTGCAGGGTAGCAGGTGATCTGTACTTTCAGTACTTCCCTGACAAAAAAAAAGTGAGCAATTGGCAAATTTTCAATTACTTCAGCTAAGATTTACCCTTTTTACTAGATGTCAGATCCTTTGACAGCCCTAATGCATGCTGTCCAAGTCATGGACTTTCTCAAGACATTGATCTTGAGGACGCTTCAAGAGCGTGACAACGCAGCTACCAAAGATTACACTTCATACTCATCTCCAACATCTTCCAGTCAGCACTGTGATGCCGAATGCTATGGCAGCGAGCGAGACATGGACAGGAGCTGTGAACTGAGTGATATGCATAGCCAAATTAGCAAGTCTGGGGGACAGGTGGATTATTTCATGCGGTACAATACCTGTTTCGATAGCGAACAAGAAGGTGATGCTCCCCTGAGCGAAGTTGAAGAAGGGTTCTTGAATCGGCTGGAATGCCATCTTGAACATGATAGACTGGGGGAAAGCGCAAGAAAACAGCATGAAATAAACTCAGAGATGATGGCCATGAAGGATGTTCGTCCTGAGCTGAAAGCTGAAACCAAAGCAGTGGAGGACATACAAAAGGAAGAAGAGCTGAAATGATCAAAATCATGCATTTTATTTTCAGCTAGATCTTGTGATTTAGTTTCTACTGGATCGTTTTGTCAACATCTGGTTGAATGTATTGCTGTAGTGTATGAAGTAAACTTGGCTGATCCTTGGATGTGGCCATGTGGGTCATTCATATCTGCCCTAGGACATTAATTTATGGAAATGATCATTAGTGTGTATGTCAATGTTACTATTAGTATCCTGTTATCTGGGGTTTTTTTTGGCATCTGAGTTAATGTCTAATTCTCCATCGACAGCCAACAGAAGATGGTAACAAGGTGTTAGTAATAAGATGGTATCAGTAACGGGGCAATGGATTTCCATCGACTTGTTCGTTTGCATATGAAATTGAAATTTGAACACAAGCAAGATTCGGTAAATTCATCATCTGTTATGCTAGGTTCAAAACCACAATGTCTAGATTCAGCTATGGATACGTTGCTGAACAAAGAACTCTATCTGACATTTCGGTCGTACTAAAAATATGAACTCATTTGTAATAAATCAGATGACAACATTTTTCCCCCAGTTAGTCGGATGCAGACATCAATAATTCAATATATCATCGTGGCAGCAACATCAAACTAACTACATATACATTTATCAGTAGTTAAAAGTAGCATTACAACAAAGTGGAAAACTGTGATCCCAGTTACCTTTCCCCTTGTAAGAATATTAGAATATTAGATAGCAATTTCGGTTTTCTCCTATCTGGATTAGTGCCATAGCTTAGTACAGAAATCAGTTCTTGGCCTCTTGCTGGAAACAATTTCTTCAAAGGAATCCAAAAGCTGCCCTGCCAAACTACTGGCCTCATCAAGGAGGGTGCGAATAAAGGTGAACACAACCCTCCGCTCCTGCTCCGTCGATCTCAAGCTAAACCAGGTTAGAAATTTCATCCTGAAATCCTTCTCAATGTGGCCAGAACATTCCAACCATCGTATAACCTTCACACAGTACTCATAGTTATCATCTAACTGACCTAACCTAAGGGAGAAGTGCATCTGTGAGCCTATGACCAAATTGCTGTCATCGGCACAGGTTTCCTGCTCCAAGTCTGATGTCTGTTTCCGACTTTGTGATCGGGATTCCATGGCCGGTGCCTCCCCAACATGCCCCTCAGCACAAGTCTCGTAATCACCACAGCCATTTGAATTTCTCAATCCATCCTTTCCTGAACTACATCCATTCTCATTCTGGAAGCATTCTGTTGGCATGACTATCTCCGCGTTTAGGTCTGGGACTAAGGTTTCCTTAAGATAGAGTTTGCGGGAAACAACACGTGCAACTTGATCCTTATCTGGTATCACTGAATCACTCTGACCGCAGGAATCTTCAATCTCGTCATTACAGAACTCGTTGGGGCAACCATCCTCCTCAGCCCATGCTTTCCGCAAGACTTTCCCCAGCTGGCGCACCTTGAAGCCTGACAACCTGTCATGTTGACTCTTGCCATCTCTCTTGGCAGTAGATGAACAACCTTCTGCACCGTGCTCTATGTTCTTGTGAATGATCTCCTTACTCCTGGTAAAGCACTTAGACTCGGAGTGGCCAAGTTCACCATCCTCAGTAAATGAAATGATCCGGAAGGCATACTCTGCGCAGGGCTGCAGATTGGAAATCAGTATCCTTCTTTGGTCTTTGGGAAAAATAACAGGCTCCCCAGTGGAAGGCGCTTCTCTGCTATTCCAGTACCAGAGTTTGTAGCCTTTGATAGCATAATGTTGTGAGGAAGCAGTTTCTTTCAAAACAACCACTAGTGATGAAACTGTAATATCTTCAAATCTAAACCTGCAGGCGGCAGGAAGTGTATCTGCACCATGATTTTTTACAAGATTTGTATAATAGTTAATTCCACATTGAACCCACTAGAAAGAGGTAAAATTTACAAGATTGATATTAATTACCAATTTGTTTAGTTTCTGCTTGAGAATTTGATCTCAGCCACTCATCTGCCTTCTCAATTGCTAGAGAGCAAAGTTTCTGCACATCGGCAGCAACAGGCAGCCGGCCCACAATGCCACGAGCCATCTTGGAAGACATACCATCAAGGGGGCCAACATCAGTTTCCAGTTTTTCTTTTGCGACCTCTACAATCTGATGCAACTCTTTAAAACGAGTTGTGCCATCCAAAAGTCTATGACTGAGGTATATGCGAGAACAAAGAATATCAACCCGACGAGCATCTTTGGCAACCACTAGCTGCCTTTTCCAGTACCTAGTCAAAATAATTCAAAGGTACCATAAGATATCAAAACTATAATGAAAATTTACAAAGGCAAAAGACAAGAAAAAGTTTAACAATAACAGAGCTCATGTACAATAATGTAACAAGTAGACAACATCATGATACTACAGCAACATCTTTCTAATGCATGCTTTAGGAGTTCAGGCAATGTTTACAAATAGGTTCACCAATATTGAGGAATATCCAGAAAATAAAATATTTACAATCCAACAAAAGCTAATCATACAAAGGTCCAGATCAGCTAGTAAAAACGAAGATGGAATCAGCATTTCGGCACTAATTGATAAAATCTGCAATTGCAACATAAGAAAAGGTAAAATATAGAAAAATAAAGATTCATGCAGCATGATTACTTATAAGCAAGTCATACCTAGGAATATTTCCATGTATAAAATAAATATTAATGTCTAAGCTCAGTAAGCTGGATGCAAAATCACTCACCCAAGTATTCCAATAACCTTTCCGCACGCAGCACAGCAGTAGTTACCATCTAGCTGCATAGATTGCCCAAGATCGACACACCCTGCCTTTTGGCGCTGGAGTGCACACTCAATGTGGCAGGATGACTCACAGCAATCACTGTCACCATTCTCCGATGAGCAGACCAGCCAAAGGCTAGGATCTTTGTTGTCATCGAAAAGATGACAAATACAACACGAACACCTCTTACAAAATGTATTATCTGAGGTCAACACAGCTTTGCAGGCTGAATTTTTGCATATCCATGTGGTAGGAGTCTTGGTGTCTTGAGATATTTCATTCTCACGTAGTTGAACAGGATGGTCCCCCTTTCTTGGCAGCTTTCTGACAGCCTGACTACCAGTGAGGTTTGAGTTATTGTTGTAATTTAAGGAGGATTTCTTGGAATCAATGTTCTTGCACCTCTTTATGATTGCTGCTCTTGGTATTTCTTCCACTGATTTGCATTTCGAAATGCCAGATTGTTTCTTTTCTTCTGTATTAACACTAGCATCATTCGACTCTTGTTCAGGCAAAGAAGTCAATGGTTCTTGAGCATTTTCTGAAACGGTGTTGCTGCCATCAGCATGCCTATTTTCTTCAGGTTGGCTTGCATCACTAGAAGCATGTAAAGCTAAAATGACAAAAGACAAACCACAAGAGGGGGATGTTCATTAGTACAAACAGAAAACAGCATAACTTATCAACAAAAACATGATTTAAGTTCAGATAACAGTCATTCCAAACCCTACTCAAAGACAACAAACATAATTTAGGCCATCTGGAAGGGAATGTCAACATGACCTCGTCAAAAAAGGAAAAACAAAGCATCTCGACGATGCTTCAAGGAAGCGGTAGTCCTACTCGAATATGTTTACACTACCATAGCATCAGACAGCGCAGAATTAGTTCTAGATAATGTGGTTACACTTGTTGTTTTAACACTTCAATTAGCCATAACTATTACCCCACGTGCAGATTAAATCAAGAAAGGTGGGTAAGCAACTACCCTTGACCAAGAAATATTTTTACCATTTCAGCACTACAATTACTAATAAGAAAGCACCCATGCTTGCCTAATAGATAAATCAATAATCAGCTATTAGTTAGTAGTACTAGTTTACGCCTTTATGGTAATAGGCACCCTGATGACGCGGCTGCCGTGTCCTCTGTCGGAATCCAGCACACTGTAGCCGTCATGCGTTTGTCGTTTTAACTTCAGTTACGACTGCATTTGATTTGTATCCGACAGTAAAACCTTAAGTACTTTAGCCAGTTTTGGCGTGGAATGGAAGTAAGAAAGAAGCAGCATATTCTCTAGCATTCGTAGCATAGCGTAGTGTTGCTCGAACCCTAGTTTATCTTGTTTCGGATTTCGGCCAGATCTTACTGAAACTCTGAAATCGCGAGCGAGTTTGTGAGTTCATTTCGTCCAGTCGGGTTCATGTGTAGCCGGATCTGACACCACGCGCCGAGATCGATCTTGCGCCCGGGGAGCCGGATCGTGCCATGGATGGATGGATTTGATTGCTCGCATCAAAAGAAAGATTCCCGCGGAACAAATCCGAGCGAGGTAGGGCTTACCAGCAGGGAATCCGGACGGATCTCCTCCGCTCGACGCCATCCCGGTAGAGGGGAGGATGAGAACGCCGGCGTGCTTCGCTTCGGCGGCGCGGGCAGGCGGGGAGGAGGAGGTGGGGGTTCTTGCTCTTCCTTCCCCCTTCGATTGATGGTGGTGGTGCGCGAGACGGCGAGAGCGACGAGGCGAGGGTGCAGCTGGGCCGGTCCGAGGCTGGGCCCAGAGGACTCCAGGTTTTTTCTTCTTCTTTTCAATGGCTGCGTGGGATGAGGTCCCGTGGCTCTCAGTTCTTTTTCTTCCGAGCCGCTTCTGGAACGTCGGATTTACACATAAATTTAGTGAGAATTTTACCATTAACGAGAGTGGATGTTTTCTTTCCTACGCAAATTACTATGAAATTTCCTTGTTCAAACGGAGCTTTAAATACACCAATGAAAAGATTGTGTTGTACCGTGTTGGAGCTTTAAATCATTTTTAGTGGAAAACTTTATTTTTTTTAGTTTTTATGATCAAATATGGATATATATATATATATACACACACGCGTACTAGACTGAAGTGATATGTTGGCTGGCATCTATGCTTACCTTGCGGGCGATTGATTTGAAGAATATAACTCTATGGTTAATATAGTACTAGAATTTGCAAATTGCAAACGAGCATTAGAAGTGCTACGTAAATATTTAAAAATCCACTGAAATGCTTTCCAATGCTCTTTTCCAGGATTAGCCATGTATCTACTAACAACACTCAGTGAATGAGATAAATCAGAATGAGAACAAACCATGACTTACATAAGAGAACCAACTGCATTGGAATATAAAACTCTAGATATGTACTCAATATCATAATCTAACTCACGACATAAAGCTGAAGATAATCTGAAATGCGAAGCTAATGGAGTACTCACTGGTTTTACATCATGCATATTAAAACAACGAATGACCTTCTCAATATAACCTTGTTGACTAAGGTATAACTTGCTAGATCGCCCCTCTCTAATAATCTCCATGCCAAGAATTTTCTTTGCTGCACCTAGGTCTTTCATCTCAAATTCATTACTCAATTGTGCTTTTAGTTTTGCTATTTCTGACTTATCTTTTACAGCAATCAACATATCATCAATATAGAGAAGCAAATAAATAGCTGAACTATTAATAGCCTTTAAATAAACACAACTATAATAATCAGACCGCTTAAAATCATGAGAGAAAGCATAAAAGAGTCAAATCTCTTGTACCATTGCCTAGGATATTGCTTCAAACCATAAAGAGATTTCTTTAATCTACAAACAAGGTGTTCTTTTCAGAATAACAAAACCCTCAGGTTGGTCCATGTAAATGTCTTCTTCCAACTCCCCATGTATAAATGCAGTTTTAACATCTAATTGCTCAAGTTCATAATCACGCATAGCAACAATACTGAGTAAAGTGTGAATAGAACTATGCTCCACAACTAGGGAAAAGATATCATTAAAATTAATACCTGGAATTTGACTATAACCTTTAGCAACAAACTTTGCTTTATACCTTGCTGGTTCAGTAGGAGAAATGCATTCATTTCTTTTGAAAATCTACTTGCAATGAACATACTTCTTCTCATTTGACAATTTCACTAGTTTCTAAGTGCCATTCTTTTCAAGTGACTCCATCTCATCATGCATAACAGTTATCCACTTATTACAATCAGTGGAGTCAATAGCCTCAGAGTATGATGAAGATTCTGCATCACCTTTAATTTCTTCTGCTACACTCAAAGCATAAGCAACAATATTAACTTCTTCAATCAACCTCTTGGTTGGATTAATCTCCCTCCTAGGTCTATTAACTACAATGGACCGTTGTGGTGGCTGCTCAACAATAGGTGCATCATGAACAACAATATTTTCCTTATCTGATGTGTAATTTGAACCAACAAAATGATCCACCTGAACACTTGAATTCTGCACACTCTCAACAGGAACATTAGTAGGCAGCTTATCATGAAGCATAGCAGATTCATTAAAGATAACATTTATGCTAATCACAACCTTATTTGTTTCAGGATTCCACAACTTGTATCCTTTAATACCAGATTTATAACCAAGAAAGATGCACTTAACAGCTCTAGGCTCTAATTTTCTATTATCAACATGAGCATAAGCAGTGTAACAATTTTTTTTAATTCTGAATAATTTGCTGAAGAACCAGACCATACCTCAATTGAAGTCTTCTTTTCAATTGCAATAGGGGGTGATCGATTAATAAGATTGCAAGTAGTGGAAGCGGCTTCATCCCAAAAACGCCTATGCAAACCTGCAATAGACAACATGCAATGGGCCTAGTAAATGATGGCCCTGTTCATATGCTCAGCTACACCGTTTTGTTGAGGAGTATGGGGAACGGTGTAGTGCCTGACAATGCCTTCAGTCTTGCAATATGATTCAGATTCATTAGAACAAAATTCTATCCCATTACCAGTGTGAAGTTTCTTTACCTTCCTTTCAGTTTGCCTTTCAACTATAGTCTTCCACTCTTCAAATGCTAAAAATGCTTCTCATTTATGCTTCAAGAAATAAGGCCACACTCCTCTAGAGTAATCATCAATAATTGTTAACATATAGCTAGCACCTCCTAGCGATGTCTTACGAGATGGTCCCTATAAATCAGAATGCACATAATCCAAAATACCTTATATAGTATGAACTGAAGTATTAAATCTCACACTCTTGTGTTTGCCAAACACACAATATTCACAAAATTTCAGCTTGCCGATGCTATGTCTATCAAGAAACCCTCTCTTGCTCAATTTTGCCAAACCAATTTCACTCATATACCCAAGACGCATATGCCAAAGATTAGTAGCATCAGAATCAGATAATGAACTTGAAATTACAGCAACATTACCTAATATTGTAGTACCTAACAGATGGTACAGATTGACAAATTTAATATTAGCTTTCATCACAACAAGAGAGCCTTTTGATACCTTCAAAACTCCACCTTCACCAGAATACTTGTACCCTTTAGCATCAAGAGTACTAAAAGAGATTATGTTTCTTTTTAAATCTGGAATGTGCCTCACATATGTCAAAGTTCTGACAATGCCATCAAACATCTTGATCTGAACTGAACCAATTCCTGCAACCTTACAAGATGAGTTATCACTCATTAACACAGTACCACCTTCAACAGTTTCATAGGTGATAAAACAATCCCTATTAAGACACATATGAAAGGTAAATCAAGAATCCATTCATCATTGGTCTTAGCACATCCAGCAAAGGCAACAAGGATTTCTCCATCAGAACTATCATCAGCAACAAAGGAGGCTTTACCTTCATCATCTGGTTTACCTTTTGACTTATAATAGCCAGTTATCTTTTCTTTATTCTACAACTTCCAGCATTCAGAGATGTCGTGCCCACTTTTCTTACAATATTTGCACAACTTGTACTTATCTCTTGATTTCGATCGGTTCTTGTAGCTGTTCGAACTTTTGCCTCGAGATCCGTTGTTTGAGTTCTTCTCCTGTTGCCTGCCATGAATAAAGAAGCCTTCTCCTTGCGAGCTTGAATTTTCAAAAGGTACCATCTGTTCCATCTTCTCTTTAGCATGAAAAGCTTCATAAACTTCATTAAGAGTGGGAGTATCTCTACTATATAATATGATATCTCTGAAATTTGAAAAAGATCTTGGCAGGGAACACAAAAGAATAAGACCCAAATCCTCATCATCATATTTTACCTCCATCGACTCTAGGTCGGCAATGATCTTCTTAAACATCAAAAGATGATCAAGCATGGATCCTCCTTGCAATTTGTGAGAGTACAACTTCTGCTCGAGATGCATCTTGCTAGTGAGATCCTTTGTCATGCAAATTTGTTCCAACTTCAACCATAATGCAATAGATGTCTTCTGCTTCAAAATCTACTGCAAAATATAATTTGATAAATAAAGGTGAATCTGAAGCCTTACAGTCTTTGCGCTTCTCATCTGCGGTCCATGCGGTAGGTTGTTTCTCAAAACCTTCCAATGCATCATCCAAATCCATCTGTGCTAAAACAACCCTCATCTTGACTTACCATAGCGAAAATCTTGTGTCTTGACCCAGGAGTGGAAGATCATACTTCAAAGTCGCTATGAGAGATAAAACCTAAAATTTGCTGGTACTGATCTGTGTAAACCAAGCAAAAATCACGATCTCTTTGATACACCTTCTGTGTACGCGAATCAAAGATCTTCAAATCTCTGGTATGCTTCTCGTGTGTACTTAGCAAAGATCTCCAAAACTACCAAAGGCAGGAGCCTTCACGTGAAATCAATAGGAAAGCTTCTGATGATTGATGCTTTTGGTGATATATTAAAGAAAAGGAAAATTCCTTAGGACCTGTGTCGGCTTGGGCATGCAGCTTGAATTGCTTTTGATGTTCCTTCTGCTGCTTTGATTGCTTGTGCTGTGGTCACGTGGTGCTGCTAGCTTTTGCTTGGCTGAAGATCTCAGGCGTTTCCCTTTTTTTCTTGCCATCTTTGTTCGGCTGATGGCTCTTAATCAAGACAAAAAGGTAATATATGAATGTTGAATTGTAACATCTCATCCTAAGCCAAAATCATAATAGCTATAGACAGAGAGTGTTATCATCACCTAGTGAAATGTCATAGCGGCAACTGCCAGCAGGAGCTGGTGGATTGAGTGCTGAACCTGTACATATGAAGATATGCATGCTTAATCTTTTATTGAAGGAAAACATATGTAAAAGAAGAGTTTCGAGAAAACACATAGGAAGTAGTTCACTTAACAACATTCAGAGAAAGTGCCTAGGAAGAAGTTGGCCTAACAACATTTGATGTAGGTGTCCGAGGCCCAACTTTAGCGTTCTTATTCTTCGACTTAGAAGCCTTAACAACTTTTCCAGAGCCTGGAGTGAGTAGTGGAATGCCAATAAATCCAGGTCCGGCAATCATACACAAGTACATACTCTCCCTTCCTCCTCTCCCAAAGATCACGCCAGTGACTTTGAATGCAATAAAACAAGCGTAGGGCAGTGGGAGGGAGTAGGGGACGCGAGACGATGGACGGCACAGAAGTGCAGGGAACCAGGATGCGAGGTCGCATAGCAAGCCTGCCCGACCACCTCCCTCACAAGGTGATGCGGTCGGTAGGGGTGCGGGTGAGGGAGTACGTGGACGGCCGCCGCACGGCCGAACGTGACCAAGCTTGCGTGGCCACACCGGGAAGTGGGCAGACGCGGCTGAGGCTGAAACCCTAGCCTCCACCGAGCCGCCTGTAAGCCCGCGCATCACCCTGTCGCTCTCTCGCGTAGATCTTAGACCCACAGCCTCCTGTCCTTTCCTCTTGCGATGGATGTCGGCCTTTCCTCTTGCGATGGATGTCGGCCAGATTCGTCATCATGTGGCACTTCGCAACGAAGGGATGGTACGGTGGGCACTGCGGCGTTGTCATCGGCCGAGCGCAACCGAGATGGCGGCGGCCGCGGCTCATCGTGTGGGAGGGCATAGGGATTGTAGGCAGTGGCAGCGCGGGGAGAGGAAGAGGTGGAACGGACGTGAATGCGAGGGTGGGGAGGAGGTAGGGGATGGTAGGCGAAGGCAGCAGAGCGGAGGACACGAGGATACGGGGAAAAGCTTGCTGCGAGGGGCGGCCACGAGGTGCGCGCGGCGCGATCCAACGGCGCACGTATCCCGGGCAACGTGGAGCTCTCGCGGCCGTGGCTTCCCAGTGGGTGCAGCGCCTCGGATCGAGCGGCGCGGAGGTGAGGGCGGCGTGATCGGACGGCTAGTGTATTCCTGTCGACGTGGACGCGCTCGTTGAGCGGCAATTCTAGGCGCTTTAATATACGTAAGATTTGCGGGCGATTGATAGCTACAGGGGGAGCGAGGGACCCAAATCATCTATAAGAATATCAAACTTGAAGGCTCTATATTCTACACTGTTGTGCATTACTTCAATAGATGTCAAATAGGTAGTGATTAAAACAACGGGATATAGCTGTTTTGTGACCCCAAACGCTAAGCTATATGCCAAATCTCTGCTATTATAGCTATAACTGCTATAGCAGAAATAGCGGCCGTTATGCCACATACATTATTTTTTTACTTGTTAACAAATATCCAACATATTTCCAAGCTACATTTAGTTTTTTAATTTGTTCTTTAACACCAAGAATTCAAATTTATTTAAATTTTCATAAATTTAAAAATATTTCAATATATCAATTTCAAAATAATTAATTAAAATATCCCAAAATTATTTTACAACCCAAAAATCAATTAGACTAGTTGGAATTCAAAAAATATTATGATTTTCTAGAAATTATATTTAAAATTTCATCCATTCTAATTTATTTTAATGTATTTTAGAATTTAAATTAAACATGTTGTAATGGTATTGTAATTATGTACCTATTTTTTTTTAAAATCCAACGTTTTTCTTATTTATTTAGTATTTTTACTAATGATAAATTAATATATCTAGTATTTTTAAATAAAATCATAGTGTAGGTTAGCCTTCGCGATAGCTCCCGCGGCTCTCGCTATCCGCGGTAGCTTTTTGTCGTGCTGCCGTGAGACTACGATAATCGTGACTTAAAACACTGCAAATAGGTCTTTATGTAAGTAACATTGACTACGAAGTAAATTATTGTAGGGAAATTTGGCTACGGGAACAACAATTTTGTGGCATTTGTTTCAGGACATCAATTTGTTTTGCCTTTGCTACAGGACACTACAATTTTGTGGCTCTTTGTTGTAGGACACTAAGGCTATTAAAATGATTAGCAGGAGAGAGTGTGTGAGTGTGAACTATCATGTTTGCCCCTCCATCCTCCTTCGTTTTTTCTTCTTCCTGCTAAACCTGATTTGGAACCTCTTGAACATGAAGAGCATGACGACACTAGCGGCAGGCGTCCTCCTTAGGCTCCTCTACGGCAAGTGGATGATGTCGCCGCCATCGCCTAACGGCGACATGCTCGCCTAGAGGCCGCCAGAGAGGAACAATGATAGTTGTAGGTTCTCCTGCAGCGAGCGGAGGCTCGGGAAGAATAACAGTGTCGGCTTGATGGTGAGCGGGGTCGGGGTGTACTTCTTAATGACAAGGGTGGCATCCATGTGGTCATTAGTGGAGAAGCAGGGCACAAGCTCTCGCAGTCAGTAGCCGTCACAAACAACGAGATGTCTAGGAGTAGCGGAGGGCACGGTGCGGATGAGGTGGAATCGGAGAAGCATGACTAGTCGGCGTTGCTTAGGCCGAGGTGGGTCTTGTGGGCGACCCGAGGAGTGTTGATGACGTTGGCCTCCATGGCTGTGTGGAGATGCTCACCGCCGGTAGCCTCCGGCGATGAAGCGGTTCCTGCACGGGCTATGCGAGCTTCAAGGCATCAAGGTGGAGGTAGTGACGCGGTTGGCTCGAATAGAGGTGCACCGAGATGGTGAATCAACATAGGGTGGCATGGGGAGGACTCATTTGTGGTGCGGCCCATCGGCAAGGGTGTTCTCGGCGATGGGGAAGAAGAGAGAGTGTGAGGTCGAGTGGACCATGGTAGGAGGTGGCTCGAGGAGTGTAGCCGTTGGAAGGTGGCACTTGGAGTGAAGCCAGGGAAGACGGCCATGGCAAGGTAGAAAAAGGGATCAGGAAGGTAAAAGAATGAAGAGGAGGAGGGGGCATTTTGGGTATATTTACCATCTTATCTCTCCAAGAATCATTATATTATTATTGTTATTATGAGTCATGTCTCTTCTAGCAAAGAGCCATAAAACTGTAGTGTGTTTCAGCAAAGGCACAAAAAAACTAGTGTCTAGAAACAAATGCCACAATTTATCAATGTCCTTTAGACAATTTTGTCATTGTTGTAGTATTTTATATCTGACCGTTGGGAAACTACTGTAATGCATAGCACCACAAACTACATCAATCTCCTCGTGAATCGAGAGGATGCTCAAACATAGTAGCTTAAGAACAAAAAAACCCGAAGGAAGACTAACAGCTTGAAGTTTTAGAAAAATCTTTCATGGACTAATTCTTCTTGTATATTGGTATGTTTCCGAGGTCTGGTTATGTGTGAACACTTTTACCTAAACAAAGGTCCATTAGGGATTGTCGGCCCCTAAGACCCATTAGTTAGTTTAGTCTCATATTGCTTATTCATGCATGAAGGATACTTCCTCCTCCTATATAAAGGGGGCAGGGGACTCTTATTATACAAACAATCCTACAAGCAAAGATATCAATAAAGAGATAAGGGTGTGACTACGTCCTTGTGTTCTTGTCTATTGTTTATTATTTGTGAGTTGAGAGCTTCTCTTGTCCGCAACGCGACCTCCATTATACAACACATCATCAGCACAATAACACTCTAAGCTAAGGCTTCCTAGTACATTTCTTTGATCTAAATTTTCAATTCTAACGGTAATATTCTTTTTAGTAGATTGTTTTTATTCTACTGTTCATTGTCGTTGATCCCGTCAGTCGAGTGTGTGCCTCCGCATGTGCGCCGACCGCGCCTTCCTGCGACCACACTAGTTGTACGCCTCTGCGTACGCACCAACGCGCCGCTGCCACCGCCGACTAACCAAGTCAAATTAGCTGGGTGCCTTTGCACACGCGCTGACGGACTCCATCGAGATTGGTTCGGGTCGCATCTGCATACCTTCGCCAATCATCATCGACGAGCCGTTCAACTGTGTGCCTCTGCACACGTGCCACTGGAAACCACCATCTAGGCAACTGCACCCCGCCTTTGCATGCGCGTTGTCGCAAGATCGATCTCATTGTCCTGATCGGATAGGGAGTCGCCTTCGCACCGCACCATTGTCCCGAAACAGGCTCGTCTTCTATCTATTTCGCGTGTGCCATCGGGCTCCATAGGGCAAGGACATTGCCATCAGGTGAGGTGTACAGTGTGCCACTTTTGCGTCGTGGCTGCCACCGCCACCATCTTTGTGTCGTTGTCATCGCTTTCGCACCGCTCACGGAGAAGAATAGAGACGGTACGACCTCGATGCCTTCGCACCATGGTCGCCACCATCTTCCTCCGCACCCGTACCGTGGCCTTCGCGACAATGTTGGGCCCAGGCAGCCTTCATGTCGCACCACCTCCAAGAGTGCGTATCGACGAGGCTAGGGGCTCTGGCTCCATCCCCGGCGAGGACAGAGAAGCGTCGCCACCACCGCCACCATCGTCCATGGCGAGGATGAGGTGTGGCATTGGCGTCTGTTCTTGCCGCCAGATCGGCCGGACCGACGGCACGCAGACCACCGCAAGATGTTACCACAACTGTCTAGCCGCGCTATTGCCACCATACCATTCATGCACATCACTACCGCTGCTTGCGTTGTCATTATCATCATGTGCACCAAGTCCACCGTGCGAGTACACCGCCACACACCTCTTGTGCGCATGCATGCACTCTGTCGAGCCGCATAGGTATTGGGAAACCCTAGAAGGCCGGCTAAGCGGGCTGCGCAAAGGCCCTGTTTGGACCATTGGTTCTAACCCATAAGGTCTAGTCAGGATGGGATCCGACCGAACTTGGTGCTTTTGCAGAAAAGCCCTTAGAGTTTTTAGAATTATGCACAAGTCCTTGGTTTATTAAAATTATGCCCTTCTGGAATAAAATTTTGTAAAGAGGCCCCTAGTACTTTCAGAATAAAGTATGAGGGCTTTCACCGATGGAATTTTGCGGTTTATGTAAATACCGTAAATTGCTTTTCTATTAATTTGTGAGTATAGTAATTGTTCTATGCCTAGAAAATTAGTAGAAATGTGATATAAAATTATTGGATATCCATAAATTTCATATTTACTACTCGTGCAAGTTATTTTATTGTTGTAACATATGTTTTGGCTCATGTGGTACATGATGTACCTATTCATTACCTTATGTTAATTATATATGTTACTATCCAAAATAGCAACATGACTAATGTCGTAAGGGAATTAATGCTCCCACAAAGGGGCATGATTGGACGAGTTTGCGCTTCTAGGATTTTAAATCTGTGGTGGCTTACAACTCAACACTCTATAGGATATTTTATCGTTTCAGGTTCTGTGGAAGAAATTTTACAAAGGGTAGTTGATCGAGAAAACTCTTTTCACTTTCCATGCACAAATCGGTGCTAGCACAATAGTACTGAGAAAAGGGGTATGAAAACCACTCAAATGATAACTGCACTTCTATTGGTGGAAAAGCATATTAAGCTCTGTGGATATCGTGAGGATATGTGCACGATCTTAGAATGATGAGTCAATTGGCAATGGCTTTGTTGTATTGCAAAATCTTGCGTTTTCGGTTTTGCTTCAGGTCTGTCAGACCACAGGCGGTCTGACCGGTGGCAGGGGTGGTCAGACCGCCCGTGGAAGAGGTCCGACCGGCCGTGTGCTCCGGTCCGACCGGTATTGCCTAAAAGTGGATTTTGGAGCTGATCCAAAAATAGGATGTGTAGGCAAGTGAGGGGAGTCTCCTGGATGTGGTCGCATCATTTTTGGAGCTCCCAGTCAAAAGTTCTATTGAGTTGAAAATTCCAGAAGGTTTCGAATTTTCAAGTTAGAATTTTGGCTAAGTCCTTTCGGGCGGTCCGACCGCCGTTATGGAATCGGTCGGACCGGCCTGAAATCGGTCGGACCGGCTGTGTGGGCGGTCAGACCGTCGATCACTTGGAGGTTAGCCTTCTTGGCATTGATGTGTTTTGATTGTGTTTATTGTGTGAACTTCAATGCTTTATTGTTGCATATTGCATTGTGGAACTAACGTGGGTCAAGTTGTGAAGAACTTGTTCCTGAGACGATTTGTTTGTTTATTGTTTGTGCGGTGGCTTGCGTGTCAATGACGCTCAACGGTGAGGTGGATCGACTACGCTTGGAGAGCCGAGGTCCGAACGATCATGGATGCCGTGAGGTCGTGTGACTCAAGCAGGGTGCAGAATGGGCAAGATGGATCGAACGGGTAGTTCGGTGCAGCTGGTTGGATCAGGCGGTGCGGAAGTCGGTGCAAGTCCTGGGAGGTTCCGATGGGATTCGGACGGGAGGGACTTGGCGACGTGATGAGAGCCGCTGATCAACCTACACGTGGTGAAGCAGGCGATTGCTTCAACAGATATGTGTGAGTGGGTCCCATGTGTGTGTGGGTCCCAAATGTGACAACCCAGCCTCTCCTATAAATAGAAAGGGGGGAGATGTAAAACCTCTTGAAGCATTTGGAGCCCTCTTCTTTTTTCTAGGGTTAGGAGAGGAGAGGAGAGGAGGAGCTAGGGTTGGAGAGATTGTGTGTGTGCTCCTTGTGTGAGCTCTTGTCCTCTTTGTTGGAGTGGCTTTGTAAGCATCTTGTGAGATCAATCAATCTTGTGATGCTTGCTTGAAAGATCAATTGTCTTCTTTGTGTTCTTCTCTCTTTTGGATGATTTTGGTGCTTCCTTGATTCAAGGGTTTATGCTTGGTCTCTTGACCGATTTTATCTTGCTTTGATGTGTGGGAATACTCCTAGAATCATCTAGACCATCAACCCCCACAAGCAAGTCTTGAATCAAGATTTTTATATTTCTAGGGTTTGTGCACTTCTTTGGTAAAAGCTTAAGAGATCGATTCTACGAAGTGGATCTGAACGATCGTCGCTAGAAATAGGTCTCTAATATCCTTAGGGGGGTGTGCTCCAAATTTGGTCAAGTTTCATTGGTTGAATCAAAAGTTGGACCAAATTTCGTTTTGGATTTGGGCTTGGCATTTCGATTCTGGACTAAATCGGTCGGACCGATTTTTATACGGCGGTCAGACCGCCAAGATTCGATCATTGGTTGACCGGTCGAACCGATTCAAATCGGTCGGACCGCCTTTGATCCGGTCGACCGCGTGTCCGAATAGCTCAGTGAGTTTAATTCTCCACATTTGTGTCTTGTGGTTAAGGGGGTTATCGAATTCGGCACAAGGCTTCCTCTGTGCGCTTACTGATCTTCTTAGCTTTCATAGCTAAAGGAGTAAAGTTCGTGTTGAATTTGATTTAGGCGAAGAATTCGAGAAAGCGCCTATTCACCCCCTCTAGTCGCCTTTACCGGTCCTACAAGCTCCTCATTAGGAATCATAATGCTCGTCCTACATGAACTCATGGTGCACCTGAGGTGCATAACATTCAGAAAAGGACGAATGTCTATAGAAAAGGAAAGGGGACTAGGGGAAAGAAGTCTAAACCATTTGTATTCAAGGCAAAAGGTAAAACAAGAGGAAATGTGAAGTCTCCAATGAAAGCACCAGGTGACGGTGATAATAAGCCCTGCTATAAGTATGGGCTCAAGGGTCACTGGGCAAAATGTCAGAAGACACTTAATCATCCGTGGAGCTCTATCAAGAGTCTCAAAGAAATAAAACCGAGATAAACGTAAGCTCACTTTCTGGAAGTCCCAGCAAAAGGAGAGCAAGTGTTGAACAAACCCATTAACTGATAGTAAAGGAGGAATCCAACGATGATGCTCTATATGATGACGAATATTCTCCTCTACTAGATGATAAGTTATTGGATATTCATCCAGAAAAATGATTAGGAGAGTCCTAAGAATTAATCTCTATTGTCCCCTTAAATTTAGAAGTCAATTCACGGTGTGTTTATGATGGTGTTACTAAATTGAACACAAATTTTATGTCAATCCTGAATTAGTCAACAATATTACTATTAGGAATTAAAATTAGTTCTTGTAATCTTTAGTTCATCAAATAAATAAAGTATTTACAGTTCATTTGCATGTCTTATGTTTGCATTTATGCGTATGCAATGTTTTTTCATGCAAATTATTTATCTCCTACTTATAGTTGACATACAATGAGGGAGAACATGAACTTTGTCTTGTGGACAGTTATACCACAAATTCTATCTTAAGGGATATGAAGTATTTCCAGACCTTTAGTTCCAAGACTGACAATATTATGATCATAGCTGGTAACTGTGGTAATATTGCAGGTACTGGAAGAGCCACAATGGTTATACCGATGGAAACAAAAATAATTATTAAGAATGTATTATTGTTCTCGGACTCAACTAGAACTCTACCAAGTTTCAAAGAAGTCTGAAATAATGGTTTCCATGTAGAAACAAAGGAAGAGAATGGTTATGAGTACATTCTCATTACTAAGAAAGAGGGATATCGGAAAGAAGTAGTAGAGAAACTCCCTACGTTCTCCTATGGATTGTAATACATATTTATTTAACGTGACGAAGAATATGTTGCGATGAGCGTCCAGGATAAAAGACCCCAAACTATTTAGAACATGACATGAACGTTTGGGTCATTCCGGAGATAATATGATGCATCAGATACTACATCATTCTGCTGGGCACAACTTGAAGTCCAAACACTTCCATGATCAATCACACTTTGTGTGTGAAGCCTATGCGAAAGGCAAGTTGATTAATTGCCTGATTTTCTTGAGAGGATTTAGGTGATATATGCAGACCTATAGAGCCCATGTCTAGGCCATTCAAGTACTTTATGGTACTAATAGACACATCCACTCGGTGGATGCATATGTCTATTATTCACCAGGAATCATTTATTTGCCAAGCTGATTTTACAAATTATTGCACTAAGGGCAAAGTTTCCTCAAACAAAGGTCTATTTTCGAGACCCGATTATGTGTTGACACTTTACCTAAACAAATGCTCATTAGGGGACTATTGGCCCACAAGACCCATTAGTTAGTTTAGTCTCATATAACTTATTCATGCATGAAGAGAAACATCATCCTCCTATATAAAGGGGCATGAGGCTCTGATTGTACACAAGCATAAGGGCAAAGAGATCAATAAAGAGATAACATTGTGTCTACAACCTTGTGTTCTTGCTTGTTGTTTATTATTTATGAGTTGAGAGCTTACTTCGCCGGTAATTCGACCTCGATTATAAAACAATTCTGACCTAACAACATTTTGACTCTCCTTACGCGTTCTATACCTCTAGGCTCTATGACATGACAAAAAAAGAGAGAACCATACTCAATCCTTTCCGATGGAGAGTGATATTGCGTGCACGCTCTCTCTCAACAAAAAAAAACTAAGGCCTTGTTTGGGAAGCCCAAATTCATGGCTCATCCTTGTGGATGGGTTGGGAATTTGGGCTTCCCAAATAAGGCCTAAAAGAGTAGTCCTTCATTAGTCGCTAAAAAATTTCCTACATTGGAAATACAATATTATGTATGTATGTGCTTCATGAAAGAATACCTTCAAGAAAGAGAAATTTTGCAATGACTCTTCCTTTGTTTCTTTATTCCCAATTAGAGCTTCTGATTGGATTACTGAGAATGTTCTCTATAGTTAACAGATCGATCTCCTTCAACCAAAAATAAAAAACCTTAGAGAGAGAGAGAGAGAGAACCTTAAAAAGTAAGGAAAAAAAGGAAGAAACTACACAAGATCCATTGGCTTAAGCAAATGGTGTTTGGTGTTGTATTTAGCCACAGCGGATGGAAAGTACGTCTTCAAATGACCGCCAAATTCTCATTCCTTCCTTTTGCACTTCACAATAGACCTCTCCGAGTTGTTCTTGTTTCCCTTCCCAAGAACCTTCCTTTCTGCCCAAAATCTCTGATAAAAATCGCGGTTTCCGATCCATTCCACTCGCCAAGAACCTGCCTCCGCCTCCTGGCTTCACTTCCTTGTGAAAAAGGGGATTTCTTGGTGTGATTACGCGGGTTCTTGCCGGTTTCACCAGGATGCACAACCTTCTCAATGTATGATCGCTTATTTTTCCTGTTGATTTTGTGTTAATTGGTGTTTTTTTGCTACATTTGGAGTGTACGTAGTAGAGTTCTTGGTTCTTGTGGTGGTTGTTTTTTAGCCGATTTCGAGTCCTTGGAGGATTGTTGTGTTTGCTAAGACTTTGTCAAGGTTTTCAATTTTGGAGAGCTTCGGTTCTAGTTTGTTTAAATTTTTGAGATGCTGAGTTGAGACATGCATGATCTGTCGCAATACTTCGTAGACATGGTTGTCATGCATATCTTCTTGCAATCCAAATTTCAATGCAAAATAGTATAGTCCAAACTTTGTTCATGGTTTTTATGGATACTTTAATATATTTTGCAAGGTAACATGTCCAAGTTTGGAATGATCAATTAGTTGAATGAAAAGATTATGGTTTCTGAATTTTAATTGTAATTCAAAATTCCTTATTTTTTGGGGGAAGTAATCCAAAAATCTATGGTACCTTCTTGCCTGAAGCCTTGATTCCAGAGATGGCTGCAAATTCAGAGCCTTCCATGAGTTGTGCTACATAAGTTTCTATATCTCTTACATTGTAACAATCAAAACTAATTCCATAGTTGTAATTTTCAATTTAACAAGATTCATTTGAGCTCAACAAAGGGGAGTGAGCCCTGGGATTTGTCGACATTGAGCTAGGGTTGCAGGGTGACATGACAAGTTCTGCGGAGCGTGGTCTCGAAGGCTTCAATGAACAGGTGCTCCTCTTCCTTTTTGTAGATTTCAAGTCATTTCCTGTAAGAACACAACCCATTAGAATTTTTTGAGGTAGTTATACCTTCTTGTAACATGGTTGTATTCGGGTGCATTAAACTTTGTGTTGTCATGACATTCAGGTCAGGGAGTTAGACAAGCTGCTTGATACATTGACAAAGCTACTGAAGGACTTTGAGGTGAGCACCAATACCAAATTGGAGTTGTTGTTGTTGATGATGAATTTACCTAAGTTCAAAGGGACAATTGATCATTTGTCACACCTTACATGTGGTTTCGATCATTTGGGATTAAGTTCCAGGTAATAGATCAAATGCCACATCTTTCATGAGCCACATAATTATTTGCCCTTTTAGAGGAAAAAAATGCCAATTTTACCACTGTCTTCTTCTTGTTCTTCTACCTTGCTCCACCCCTCACCTTCCCCAGCGACCATGGCCTCCTCCCTCCTCTCTCCTTCCCGACCACCAAGCCTCGCTTCTCCCCGTCTGCCGCAAACCCTAGCATTCCCTACCACCCCATCTGCGCGTCCTGGCCAGAGCCTCTGCTCGCACAGAGCTCAAGCCAACGCTGCCCGGATCCACACCGGACTACCTCGGATCTGGCTATCGTGCCTCCTATGCTTGCACGGAGCTCGAGCCACCACCACCACCGAGCCCGTGCCGCTTGGATCCGCGTCGCCCCAAGCTCCGCCGCCCACCACCTCCTCGACCATCCTCGAGCTCCACCTGCCACCTCTCGAGCTCCAGCGCCACTCGGGCCTCCTCAACGCCGCGCAATGGCTACCCCGGGACGCCTCCTCTGCTCAAGATCGAGTCTGAGCGCCTGTCGGACCCCGGGGATTCACACAACCCCGAGACCCTCTGTGCATACCAAGCTAGTCCCATGATCAGTAGCTAGCTCACACAGTTGCAACAATGATGTAATCATAACCATTCAACAACGAACTAATGAAGCGCACAAAGTAATATTATTTAAAACAACAAAGACCTTATGGTCAAGGTTCTTACAAAAGTAGCCTCACGGGGCTTAGCAACAACAGAGTATCCGCGTGAAAAATCTCAAAATACGTGGGGCCCAATCGACATGCCCACAGCAATCGAGTGGAGGACGTGACCTAGTTCGTGAAGTCTTCAAAGTAGCCTTCTTCGTAGAACTCAATATTTCTTGATTCTTCCATTGACTGATCAACAAAGGGCATAAAGCCGTGAGTACATAAAGTACTCAAGAAGTCGTAGAGAAATGTATGCACATAGTATTCATGATGTGCTTAAGCAAGAATGGCTTTATGGTTAATTTGCGAGAAAGCAAGTTTAACACCTAAAGACAATAATAGATGGCAAAGGTGATTTTAAAAGAATAATACATAGATAACCTAGTTCTTTTGAATCAAGCAAATGAACATCCGCTCACTTCCCAACCATTCCAACCAAACGCTTCTATTGAACCAAACCATATTTTTGAAAATACTACCCCTTGGCGAAATCACTGTGCATGTCCGTAACGGGGACACGGCTATTCGAATAGATTTTGACACTCTGCAGAGGTTGTACACTTTACCCACAAGAGATAAATCACTTGTAATGTCCGTCGACACACTTAGAGGTGTGCGACTAAGTGATTACCACAAGGCCTTTACAAAGTTCCATTTTGCCTCGGTTACGCCTTCGCTAAGGTTTCGCCATCACAGCCCCCTCTTGCGCCATTAAACCACCACAACAGAACCGACTCAAAACTTCCCTAATTAGTTGGCCAGGTCCGTCCCATACCGGACTTATGGTTGCACGAGGTGGCCCAGATCAATGACTTGCAAAGTTAAGTCCTTAGTTGGCTGCTCAGACAAGTCTACCACAACCCAATGTGCATTACACACCCACTCTAGCTCCCTACCTCAAGCCCGAGCATAAATCATTTTTGTTCATACCCGACCAAATGGCAATCCCTGCCATGGCACAACATCTTTTAATAAAAGTGGCCTCACACCACTGTTCCATAGTTCCATTAGTCAAATTTCATTCATCATGAACATGTGATCGAAAGTACCGCGGGTAACTAAAGCAAGACTAAGCAATACTACGCTCCCAAGTTGGTATACAATCATGTCCAACTAGTATTAACCATCCTAAGGTGTCCAAGGATATATGTCATTCAAGGAGACATTTCATTTTCAATTCATCAAGGAGGCATAATGGCAATTTGGTAATTATCTACTCCCAAAACCATTTTTAATAAAACTAGCCATGCATGATAATTTAATACAATATACATTTGTAAAATGGGTTCAACATGGTCAAAGGCCTACGACTTGCCTTCGTTGATTTAGGAGCGGGTCTTCGATCGTTGGGTCAAGAAATCTTCCAAACGCCTAATCTACACGTCGAGAATAGCAACAAATAAATAAAACAGCACCAAATGAACTCCAAAAATTACAAAACCAGTACCAAATCTCATCCATTAATCTCATGTATCAATGCAAAACTAATCTACATGTCCACATGCACTTCTTTCAGCGTATCTCAGGTATAGCGTGAGTGAATGCTCGCGACAACATTCACTCTCAAGCCCGTTCCTCCATAAGGATCGGGGACCTCCTCCACTCCGTGGAGTTGTGATCATTCATGATCACTGCTCATATCAAAGATGCTTATGTATGCAAAATATGCAAAACTCCATCATAAACATCATATCCAACTTTTCATCATGTCCATTAACAATATAAATCCATACCATTCCATTGCTTGCAATTAAACAAAATAAAAGCACAACAATAATGGTAATAGAAGATAAAGAAAACAAAGTGATCAATCATTGATCGCGTCTACCATCACTTGCCTTTACTAGTTGCGGCGCACGATTTGGCTAGAAGATGGCAACAAGCACGCACGCCTCTCTATATTAAATACACCAATCTCAATACAAGCTACAGCGTCATAAGAACAACAATCAATCGACATCGCTCTCTGCGTCCCCAAATATACCACATTACGCCAGGTGCGAATAGCTACCCGTTGCGGTCTTAGTACTAAAACGAACGTAACTTTTGACTCAAAAGTCCGATCACCACAAACCACCCCATTCTGGATTCTTTATAAAATTATCCACATTTTCTTAGATTACACAGTCTTCTAATTAAATCATCTAACCCTCCGTATTTAGCCCGAAAGCCGATCTGTCCGCTTCGGAACAGCAGTCTTACTAAATTCATAACTTTTGTTTTACTCAACCAAAATTCGCGTTCTCAGATTCTACAGAACCATTGGACAATTAGCTACAACTTTCATGTAGATCAAAAACTCTAAATAAGCTATTTACTATTTTTAATCTACAGTATACCAAAACGGCGCCGAAAGACGACAATCCGTAAAACAGCGGTCTTCCGAAAATCGTAACTCAAATTCTACTTGTCCGATCGACATGATTAAATATGCTATAGAGATATCGAAATTATCTACAATTAACTAGTAGATGACATTTTCAAATTTCGCCATTAAGGTAACCGAATAAATCGTACCACAAAATATCCGACTAAACAGATCTATTAATCAGCTTCTCTATTAGAAAATTATAAAACCCCTCTAACAATCTCTAATTAAAATCTCTAATTGCTGCAAGCAACTAACCTTGTGAAATAGCCACCATGCACTTGCGGCCGCGATTACAGCGAAAAACTTCGATAGTAGCGGTCGGCACAGCAGATACAGTAGCGAAGACTTGGTCGCTTCGTACTGGAAAATCAGCGCGATTCGGCGGCGGCGAGATCAATCGGCGACTTCGGCGCTTAGCGGCGCCGCGGCAACAGAAGCGAAGACAGAAAAAATCGGCAACGATGGCCGCCGCCAAAGAAAATCAGCGAGCCGGTCGTATGCATGCGGCAATCCAATGCAAGAGTCGGCGAAAATCAATATGACGCGTGTGCTGCGTATCTGACTCGGCGATCCGCGCGTCGTCGGCAGCGCGAGGAGCAATGAAAGCGGCCGGTGGCCGAGCGCCGGCTTCGGTTTCCACAGCGGCGAGACACGCGGCGTGGGCGGCGGAAGGCACAACAATGGCCGTGGCGATGCGAGGAAAGAAAAAAAGTGGCGGCCAGTGCAAAGCAATGACGATAACAGAAGAAAAATTCTTTGGCGGCAATGAAAATAAATGGCTAGGGTTTTCTAAAATTCCCACCATCTATTTAAATAGCTCTTAAAAAAATTCCGAAAATTCTATTTTTACGTATACTAAATTCTTTAATTACGCACAAGCCCTAAATTCTTTAACTAATTAATTTAATTGCTCTCCGACCCTTAAGACGCTTTTATTAATTAATATTATTATTATTTTCAGAGTATTACATTCTACCCCTTAGCAGAATTCGACCCGAATTCTACTCGTAGCTCTACTCAAAGAAAAAGCGCACAAATGAAATTAAACAACAAAATAAAGCGTGCAGCGTGAACAACTGCAGGTATAGCTCGCGCATGCGAGACTCCAACTCCCAAGTCGCCTCTCTCTCGGACTGATGCGTCCACAACACCTTGACGTATACCAACGTCTTGTGCCTCAGCACTCGCTCTGACCTCTCCAGAATGCGCGCCTGAAGGACCGAAATGGCAACAGAGGGGGGGGGGTGAATGGTGCTTTAAAATTAATAGGAGCTCCTCTTTCTTTGTAATTAAATAAGACCTACAAGGTCCTCTGGATATCTAAAGAAGAGTGAAGCAAAATCAGAGAACGAAACCAGAAGTTTCAGATTGCTCGAGAAATCGGACGTTCGATTTTACGTGATAGTTCCGCACTCGGAAGTTCGGGGTTCAGTCGCGGAAGTTCCGCTGCGGTAGTTCGCCTTGGACAATCGGAAGTTCGATTGTCTGACCAAAACGATGCGCTCGGGTTTTCCCAAAAATCCAAAGTGCTAAATCTTGAATGCTCTTCTCGGTCAAGTTTCACGAGGATATCATCCTAAACAACATCTTGACCTCATGGAGAAGAATCGCAAACAAAGATTCAAAAATCGAGCCAAAAGCGGATTTCTTGAGAAAGGGGCAAGAAAGACCAAAACTCACAATATGCACGATTCTCGATTCTCGACATGAAACTTTGATAATAGATTAGCAATATCAAAGCGATTCTAGATATGAAGATTCAAGCTATTTCATAAGGCGAATCAAGAGATACATCAAAACCCTAGCTATTCAACATGAGCAGAGAGAAGGAAGAGGATATAAACAAGTAATCAAAACTCGAGTTTCATTGATAGATATCAAATGTTTACAGATGGAAACATAGAGGAATGATTACATAAGATTTCAGATCATACTCTCCTCTCAACAAGCTCTCAAAAAGCAAAACAAATCCTTTTAGAGCTAACCCTAATTTTCTCACTAAAGGTCTAACCCTAACTCCGGGGTTCTCCCTATTTATAGCCTCTGCTAATGGGCCTCCAACCCATTAAGCCCGCTATACCGAACAGGCGCCTCCACTTTTGCCGCTTTGCGAAAAGACCCTTCGCCCCTTGCGCACCTTTCGGAAGCCTCCGTACACCTTGTCGTGCACGACTACGCAACCGCTTCAAGATTCACGCCGTCTTGACACATCCGGACCGTTCGACCTCAACGCCTCCGGCGCCTAGTCCGGTCCACGTGTCTCGCCACGACTCCATCTTGATGCCTGCGATCAACACGCAAAAACACATCACATAGCATTGCACAATAACATAGCATCAATATTTGTATAAGACTCAAACTCATACAAAATCAAAATCACAATTTAACCTTCTACGCACGATTCGACACAATCGGAAGTTCGCACTTACCACGGCGGAAGTTCCGATTTCGAACATCCGCACTTCGAAATTATCGGAAGTTCCGTGCTTACCATGCGGAACTTCCGATCTTGAACATCCGCGCGTCAAAAATTCTATTCGATTTTCGTCTCGGAGGAATCTCAATACCGGTATTATCGGACACTCCGCTACCCCATGTGCGGAAGTTCCGATTTCCTTCACCAGAGCAAAACCTGATAAATCGGAAGATCCTATTTTCAACACCGTAGTTCGATTAATCGAACTTCCGCTCCATACACAGATGAGTTCCGATTTCCGACTCGACCGAAACAATCCAAACCAAAACCTCAACTCTCAATCTAATCAACACACTTGTCAAATACTCATCACTCAGTGGAGGACCTCTCACATGGTCTCTCAATCTCCCCTTGATGAGTATATTGACAATTACCAAAAAAAGCATAAGATGAGTTTGAGATTCCAGTCAACCAAGGTCTAAACAAGAGAATTAAGCTCAAGACCAAGTTGACAAAAGAGAAAGACTTGAGATGAGATGAAAGAGCAATTTTCGCACAAAACTCAAGGCTTTTCTTCAGAAGGCTTTTTCTCACACACATTCTCCCCCTTTGGCAATAAAATCATCAATATGTAGAAAAGGGAGGAAAAGACTATATGATGTTCATTTTAAGCATTAGGAGCCATGTAGATTATCCAAAATGACTATTAGAGTATTACACCAAGCCATAACACAGAAGAATACTATCAAGATCATGACAATCGATGTATAGAAGAGCTAAGACAGAAAGTCCATAATCGATTAATGATCCAGCTTCTTTAGCAGGTCAAATAAGTCAAGATTGAAATCTAGCTAAAGATATCCAAGGATGATGCAAGCCATGTCAAATAATCTAAGTTGAACCAAGAAGACTCATACTAAACAGTTTAGAGTGCTACCAGTTGAAGAAGGACTCATTTTATCCAGAACTTGGTCTCTTTGATGATAAGCAATTTTAGCACATTTTCTTTTACGAAGACTTTCTATTTTAAGGCTCTTTAAGGTTTTATCTCGATAAAGCAAGCTCTGGACTAGGTGCCATCCACAACGCCTCCCGAGCTTCAACCATTTTTTTAGCCATGTGCTAGATCCCAAGCCTTATCGACCACTCCAAGCAATGACTTAAGGAGGTGATCTTAGGTCATCAAGGCTCCCCGAGTTCATGCCTAGTGCAATGGCAAGTCGTCTCATGAGAAAGATTTGGTGAGATCGGTTTTTCGCACAAAGAGATCATTTTGCTTTTGAAGTTTTTAGACCGGTGATTAGAGATAAGTCATGTTTCTTAACAAACTGACATAGCTTACTCAAAAGTCCAAAAGAGATTCAGGACTCAACTCAGCCTACTTGACATGGCGAAGATCATAAAAGGATAGTTTTAACTAGACTAGTCTCAAGAGCTATCATGACAAGATTTTAATTCAAGTTTAGCATTTTTAAGTACCTTAGCATGGCAAAGACTAAACTACACATAAAAGTCATGATAGATCTAGCGGTTTAGCATAAATCATGGCAAGATGTAAAAGTGAAAACAGATCATAAGGATAATAAACAAGGCTCCATTTGATTATTATGCAATGCTTGATGAAATACACAAAATCCGATTCCCTTGAGAATGAGATGCATCTTTTAATTCAAGTTGAGTTAAGACACAATTAAGAAAATGGAATAACCAAGAATAACTCCCCACAACCAAAGGAACAGAAACGAGAATCTGAAAATAAAAATAGAAAAGGCAGTCCTTTAGAGCATAGAAAAGATATAGAAAAAACTATCGCTCAGACAGGTTCTTATCTACCCCATATGATTCTAGGACTATCAGCTGATCTACACATACACTAAGGAGCAAACACTGTCCCTGTCTACCCAAGGGTGGCCCGACCCTTGCTAGATCCTATAAGAAGTGAGTAAGCTCTACTTAGAGAAGGAAGAACCGACTAATAAGCGACATCCTAGAAGCACAAGACAAGAAGTAGTAGTCAAAGCAATTTGGCAAGAGAGACACTCTAACCTATCTTTGGAAGGACTTGACCCAAATATTTAAAGAAATGAAACCGAGAAAGGAGTAAGCGTATAATATAACATAATATAATATAATATAGTAGTAGCACAACGCTCCCCCTCACAGCGGTCCGTAAGGACAAACCACCCCAAGCTCTCCCATGCAGAGCCAAAACCGAGAGTCATCCGGAGGCTTAGTGAAGATATCACGCCAACGGTGCTCACTCTCCTGGCTGGAGCACAATGTCACCCTTCTCTACATGGTCTCTAAGAAAGTGATATCGATATCAATATGCTTGGTCGAGAATGTTGCCTTTGGGTTCTTGGCAATGCAAATTGCGGGCGTGTTATCACGAGAAGAGTGGAGCGCAATCGATAGATAGCCCGAATCCTGCGGTCGAGACCATCCAAAGCACTTGGCTCGACAATCGGTCTGCGACAGCGTGCTCGGCCTCTGCGGTGGATCGCGCAACACGGATTGCTTCCTTGGCGACCGGAGACAAGAGAAGTGCCAATGAATTGGCAAGTGCGGAAGTGCTCTTCCTATCTATCCTCTGACCAAAGAAAATCGCATCGGAGAAGGCTCTAAGAGATAGACAAGAAGAGGAAGAGTACGGATGCCATAGTCAATGGTAGCTCGAAGGTACCGAAAATGCGCTTCACCGCTTTGACGGTGAGATCTGCGAGGAGAAGCTCAAAAGCAAGAGCACAAAGACACACGAGAAAAATGTATGTCCGGTCTCGAGGTGTGAGGTACAAGAGAGAGCCAATCATGCTCTGAACTCCTTTTGATCAACGAGTTCGCCGTCTTCATCGGATCCAGGCATTGTAGATGCCATCGGAGTTGATCTTGGCTTTCCATCATTCATGTCGAAACGCTCAGAGGTCTCGAGTGTATTTGCCTTGATGAAGAAAGGTACCCTCCGAGTCTGTTTGATTTGGAAGCCAAGGAAGAAGCTCAACTCGCCCATCATGCTCATTTCAAACTCCGAGCTCATGACATCGGAAACTGGGAAGCGAGAGCACGCGAGGAGCCGCCAAAGATAATGTCATCCACATAAATCGGGCGAGCGGAAGATCGGTGCCTAGGCGGCGGATGAACAAGGTCTTGTCAATTTTACCCATCTCAAAACCATGGCTCGTGAGATAGGATTTAAGCCTTTCATACCAAGCTCACAGGAGCTCGCTTGAGTCCATACAAAGCTTTGGAAAGCTCAGTAGACATGGTTAGGGTATCTGGGGTTCTCAAACCGTGAGGTCATCTCACATAGACTTCTTCCTCAATAAGGCCATTGAGGAAGGCACTCTTGACATCCATCTGGTAAAGCTTGAAACCCTTAGAAGTCTGCAAAGGCAAGCGAGATTCTAATGGCTTCAAGTCTAGCTACGAGGGCAAAGGTCTCTTGAAATCTAGACCCTCAACTTGAGAGTACCCACTGAGCTACCAGTCTAGCCTTGTTTGAATGACTAACCCATCTTCACTTTGCTTGTTCTTGAACACCCATTTGGTCCCAATGATATTGTGACCTTGAGGGGCTCAACAAGGGACCGGACCTTGTTCCTTTCAAAGTTTTCCAATTCCTCGTGCATGGCGTTAGTCCATGACTCATCGAAAGAGCATGACAAACGTCTTTGGGCTCAAGCGAGGCAACAAAGGCGAATGGAGATGAATAGAGACATGCAGTTTTTGAGCAGTGACTCGCTCAAAGAGATCTCCAATTATCTCGCTCAAGGATGGTCCTTTTGAATGTGTCTTGGAGGTCGAGGTGAGATGAAGAAGTGGCCTCTACCTCATTAGCGAGGCGAGATAGGGACAGAGCCACTAGCTTGAAAGAAGCGTAAGGTAAGGGTGATCTCCTCGAGGTGCGGTGGAAGAGGGCACCTCAAGAGGAAGAGAAGGAACTGGATCGGGTAAACAACCCTCATCTCCATCCTCCTCATCGTCCACAAAGATGGACTCATCGCTCTAAGGAACTCGAGATATCGTGCCTAGTCCTGGGACTGCCTCATCGAAGGTCACCTCACTGAGTTTCTAACAATTTACTAGATTCGCGAGCCTGGACTCTATAGGCACGAGAAGAAGTCGAGTAACCCGAAAGATCCCATCACAAGATCGTGACTCGAACTTATCTAGGTTCCTGGACTTGAGAATAAAACACTTGCAACCAAACACACGAAAATGCGAGACCAATGGTTTTCGCCCATATCTCAACTCATACGAGTGCGATGCAAGAGTGCAGAAGAAAAACTCATTAGAAACATGACAAGCGAGAGCAATTCCCTCACCAAAACTTCCTAGGTGTAGAGTACTCATCAAGCATCGTCACGCCATCTCGACCAAGGTACAGTTCTTCCTCTCCACAACGCCATTTTGTTGGGGGCGTATGGAGACGAGAACCGTGCTCTACACTGCCTCACCACAAAACTCTCAAAGTAGGAATTCTTGAACTCGGTGCCATTATCGGTCTGGTTGCTCGTAATGCACAGGGAGCTCAACAGAAAGCCTACTAAAAGACCACGAAAAAGAGTAAACGTCTCATCCTTCGAGGCTAAGAAAACACCCAAGAATACCTCGAGAAGTCATCGACCACGACAAGTACGTACCACTTCCCTCCTCTCGATCGCACTCTAGCCGGTCCCATCTGTGTCCATATGGGCGATTGACTGGTGCATCTGTCATAGTCATCTTTATGCGGAGGATGTGAAGGCAACCATTTTGCCGTGCGGCAAGGAGCACAAACAAGATCCTTGACCATTTTGAGTTTGGCAAACCACGAATGAGATCGTGGCCGCTAACTTTCGGTCGATGATCAAATCCTATATGACCAAGTCTCCTATGCCGTAAAGTCAAATCACGGGATTGAAGCAATTAAACATCGGAGAGGATCACGGAAGATCCGGAAAAATCAGCACGAAAGATCCTCCCATATCGAGAAATCCATAAACTAGACTACCCAAGAATCAAGAATTTTGCAATTGTTTTTCTTAAAGCTCACCTCGAAACCGTCATCAGTGGTCGAGAGACCGAAAGCGATTATCTGCAGCTTACTTACTAAGGCAACATCTTTTAAAATAAAAGAATCATTAATGCTCACAGTACCTTTAGCGATGACGCGCCAAATGAAGCATCTCCAAAGGTGATCGTCTCATCACACGGAGCGCGGCTAGGGAAGAAAACCAACGAGACTCACCAATCATATGACGTGAACAACCGAGTCTACAATCCGCACCTTTCCTTCCCACCGGCGACCACGAGTCAAACAGAGTAAAGTCTCGATCTTGGGGTGAATCAACAAAGTGATTTTGGCACCCAATCTTGAGTAACACGCGAACAGATGAAGTAGTCAAGCAAGACCGACCTCTATCTACCCTACGCTCTGTCACTCAACAAGTCAAAGATCTCACTGTTTCTTTGGATCCGATCGCTATGAAAGAGCGAGTCGAAGTGCGATAATATGTTGATCTCGCCATGGTAGCTATCTCGAAAGGAAAACGAGATCTACCCTCGGGGCGGAAGAAGATTACGACCAAAGGGAGCATGAGGACGAAACTCGAAAACTTCGGAAAAACCAAGTCCTCGATCTTGCCCAAAACTATCGATGGAACAAATCTAGACCTCGTGTTGGTCTTAGGTGCACTCAAGATCCGGGTGACGACCAATGTGCCTAAGAGACTCAACACGGTCTCTACGCGCGATCTTGGCGCTGAAGCAATGATCAACTAAATGTCCATCTTTCGACAAAGGTGCAATGATACTTCGCCTTACGAGGGGTCAAGGCTGCAGTGGAATCACCTTGTCGTCGTAAATCCTTTGAACAAAACCCGCCGACTTAAAATTGACTTTCTCGATCCCCGGCTTAGTCTTGATCACACCGGTGCTATGGTTTTGAGCACGACGGTGGATGCTTCCTCATATCCTCCCGGATATCATATCCTAGACCACGATTAAATCTGCAAATTTTAGATTTGTCTAGAATGAGATTGAGCTTCTTCTTGCCTCCTACAAACCTCTCGAGAGTGTTCATAAGATACCGACACTCCCGAAAGAGAGAGGTGCAAGAAGAGCGGGGGAAGAAGGGACAAAGAAGGTAAGGGAGCGTAAGAAGAACCAACAACAGAGGAAAGATTAGCTTGTGCACGACACACCGACTTTGGGGGACAATCCTATCGCTAGCAGATTGGTTCACGTTACTAGGCGCCTCTACCAAACCCTTAGACTTCTTCCCAAAGACACACAATACAAGCAGATGATTGTGTCTCTAGAAGGTCCTTAGTTAGCTTCACATTTTTCATCCAATGCAACCAAATCACATTTTAGTTTATTACAATGATTGCAAGGTGAGCTAACAAGGTCCTTAGAAGCATCTTGAGCCAATTTGTTATCGTGATCAATCATTTCTTGAAACTGCTTAGATATCTGATTCTAATTCAAATTAACTTAGGACAGTTTAAACAAGAAACAATAGGCTCTAGTAGCGCAGACTTGAAATTCAACAATTTTGTGATCCGCCTGCTTTAGGTTCATCTTGAGATTATTACAATTTTCACAAGTTTGAGCGGATCAAGCAACATGGTATAAAGACCTCTAAACGAATTGTCCTTAACCTCACATGAGGTGCAAGCAAGAGCCTCAATAGTAGTGGATGAAGGAGGTGCTACCCTACTCATCTCTAATTCAAGAAGAAGGCTAATGTTCTCTACCTTAATCATGTCAAGTTCGGAGGACACACTATCATGCAAGGTCCTTAGTTTTTCCATGTCATCAAGCAAAGCACAACAAGTGTCACAATCATCACGGAGGGAGCGGATGTAAGTAAAGTAAGCTCCGTGATAGTCTAGCTACTTCCTTCTCCAACACGTAACACTTAGCCCTAGACTTAGCATGAAATCTACCTAGCTTAAGAAAAGCATCATTAAGTCGGTCATAAGTGGGACTAACCTCGCTCGAGTCGGATGCACTCATTGTCGCTCGATTCGCCCGAGGGCCATGAAGCACATGCCGGAGAAGTTGCCGTCGCCCTTGGGATCATGATCGCCCTTCCCATCATCGTCACTCCACCCCTCCACCTCGCGTGTCCATTCGTCGAGGCGGTGAGGACGCGATGGAACAACCTTCTTAGCCTTCCCAAAGTTGCGGAACTTCTTCTTGCCTTGGTCAGTCCGAGGGCTTCATGTTGCGGTTCTTGTCGATGTAGTCGTTCTTGCCCGAACCGCCATAGTCACCTTTGCCCTTCCCAAGCTTGGGACGCTTGCTCGGATGTGGTTGGGGCCACCACACTCAAACAAATCACAGACCTCCTCTCTTACCATCCCTCCTCCTCTTGTAAGCATGGGAAAACTTCCGAGCTAGGAGGGCTAGTTGCTCATCCTCAAGTCGCCTAACTGATCATCGCTATGTCACGAGAGCAGCCTAGGGAGAACCCACGTCGACTCGAAGAAGATCCGTGGGATCGGTGACTAAAGCCATCGATCGTGACTTCGACCTTCGAGAGACAATGTCAATCTCGTGAGTCTTGAGACGCGAGTAAAGCGCATCAAGAGTCGTGGTCGAGAGGTCCGTGCTATCTTTGATGGTAGTCACTTTCATCTCCCAAACACGAAGATCAAGTGCGAAAAGCATCATCGAGCGTTATCCGAGTCGGGGTATGTAAGACCGACCGCCGGGAGGTTGCTCAAGATTTTGTGAAAACGCCGAAAGCACTCGTCTAAAGATTCACCACAAGCATTTCAAATTTCTCAGACTCACGCTTGAACCGGTCTTGTCGAACCGTCTTAATCGAGTGGTGCCTCATGGTATGCATCGAGGGTCACCTGGATGTCGTAAGCGTAAATCAAATGAGAAATACGATCAAACTCATACCTTAAACCTCGAATGATTATGTTCCTTGCCTTAGCATTTGCCTCAACATCGCCCATGTTTCCAAAGATTGATGTTCTCATCGGCAGAACAACAAATCTAACCTTCACCTTTCTCCGGATGGCATACCCACGAGCACGGATGTAAGTTTCCATTCGGCTCTTCCGAAGGGTAATCCGGACCATCAAAACCGGAGGCTTGGTGGAATACTTGTCCGTTGCCATGGCTCAACCGACCGGTTAAGATCTATCAAGAAGAGCTAACCGGCTCTGATACCAATTGAAGGACCGAAATGGCAACAGAGGGGGGGGTGAATGGTGCTTTAAAAAATAGGAGCTCCTCTTTGCTGTAATTAAATAAGACCTACAAGGTCCTCTGGATATCTAAAGAAGAGTGAAGCAAAATCAGAGAACGAAACCAGAAGTTTCAGACTGTTCTGGAGAAATCGGACGTTCCGATTTTACCCGTGATAGTTCCGCACTCCGGAAGTTCCGGTTCAGCGGAAGTTCCGCTGCATATTCCGCCTTGGACAATCGGAAGTTCCGATTGTCCTGACCGAAGAACAGTACGCTCGGGTTTTTCCCAAAAATCCAAAGTGCTAAATCTTGAATGCTCTTCTCTGGTCAAGTTTCACAGGATATCATCCTAAACAACATCTTGACCTCATGGAGAAGAATCGCAAACAAAGATTCAAAAATCGAGCCAAAAACGGATTTCTTGAGAAAGGGGCAAGAAAGACCAAAACTCACAATATGCACGATTCTCGATTCTCACATGAAACTTTGATAATAGATTAGCAATATCAAAGCGATTCTAGATATGAAGATTCAAGCTATTTCATAAGACGAATCAAGAGATACATCAAAACCCTAGCTATTCAACATGAACAGAGAGAAGGAAGAGGATATAAACAAGTAATCAAAACTCAGAGTTTCATTGATAGATATCAAATGTTTACAGATGGAAACATAGAGGAATGATTACATAAGATTTCAGATCATACTCTCCTCTCAACAAGCTCTCAAAAAGCAAAACAAATCCTTTTAGAGCTAACCCTAATTTTCTCACTAAAGGTCTAACCCTAACTCTGTGGTTCTCCCTATTTATAGCCTCTGCTAATGGGCCTCCAACCCATTAAGCCCGCTATACCCGAACGGCGCGCTCCACTTTTGCCGCTTTGCGAAAAGACCCTTTCGCCCCTGCGCACCTTCCGAAGCCTCCGACACCTTGTCGTGCACGACTGCAACCGCTTCAAGATTCACGCCGCCTTCGACACATCCCGACCGTTCGACCTCAACGCCTCCGGCGCTTAGTCCGGTCCACGTGTCTCGCCACGACTCCATCTTGATGCCCCGCGGTCAACATGCATAAAAACACATCACATAGCATTGCACAATAACATAGCATCAATATTTGTATAAGACTCAAACTCATACAAAATCAAAATCACAATTTAACCTTCTCGCACGATTCGACACAATCGGAAGTTCAAGATTTACCACAAATGAAGTTCCGATTTCGAACATCCGCACTTCTCGTAATTATCGGAAGTTCCGTGCTTACCATCTGCGGAACTTCCGATCTTCTAACATCCGCACGTCCAAAAATTCTATTCGATTTTCGTCTCGGAGGAATCTCAATACGATATATCGGACACTCAGCTACCCCATGTGCGGAAGTTCCGATTTCCTTCAATGAGAGCAAAACCGGATAAATCGGAAGATCCTATTTTCAACACCGTAGTTCTGATTAATCGAACTTCCGCTCCATACACAATGTAGTTCCGATTTCCCGACTCACCGAAACAATCCAAACCGAAAACCTCAACTCTCAATCTAATCAACACACTTGTCAAATACTCATCACTCAGTGGAGGACCTCTCACATGGTCTCTCAAACGGACGCGACTCAACCGTGAGGTCTTGCTCAATAGTCGGTGGCTCTAATGAAATCTTATGCTCGATCTCTCAAAACTTTCTCAAAGATCGAGACATGAAACACATTATGAACTCCACGCATGGACTCGGGAAGATCCAGCGGTAAGCTAACTTCCCAATTCTTACAATAATCGAACGGTCCAACGTACTCGGGCTAAGCTTCCCTTTGGTACCGAATCGGACAATGCCTTTAGTGGAGACACTCTCAAGAGCACTGTCACCCACCGCAAACTCCAAGTCACGCCTCCTCAAATCAAGATAACTTTTCATGCGCTCGAGCCGCTAATGATTCTCCTCACCATGGCCACACGCTCAACGGTCTTCAATCCATCCGGACCCAAAATCGCCTTCTCTCCAATCGCATCCCAACAAAGCGGCGATCCGCACTTCCGCCCATAGAGAACCTCAAATGGCGCGGCTCTAATATCGAATGGTAACTATTATTATAAGCAAACTCGCAAGTGGCAATCGTCCTCCCAACTACCCTTCCAAGACAAGACACAAGATCGCAACATGTCCTCCAAAGTCCGAATAGTACGCTCGATTGCCCATCATGCTGTGGGTGAAACGCAGTACTAAGGCGGGCTGGGTGCCCAATGCACTCTGCAGACTCTCCCGAACTTGATACAAACTTCGCGCCCTCGCGTAAATGATGGTCTTTGGCACACCATGCGCCTCACTATCTCACGCACATATATAGGAGCTAGATCACTCACCGAATTTGTCGTGCGAATAGGAATGAAGTCGCGCAGACTTCTCAATCGATCCACCACTACCCAAATCGCATCCTTCCTCGCGTGAACGGGCAACGCCACCACAAAGTCCATAGAGATATCATCCCAAGGCCACTGGGAACCTCCAAAGGTCGCAACAACCTGCAGACGCTTGTGCTCGGCTTTCACTTGGCGACAAACACCACAAGAAGCCACATAGTTAGCAATGTCCACCTTCATTCTTTTCCACCAAAATTACTTTGAGATCTCGATACATCTTAGTCTCACCAGATGAATAAAGATTACGGCAGTAACGATGTGCCTCCCTCAAGATATCATCTTTGACCTCCGCTTTTGTGGCACGCAAAGGCGGCCTTTAAACCTCAAAGTACCGTAATCATCCATACCAAATCACCCTCTTTGCCTTCATCCGGACGCTTCCTAACCTCCCCGTAATAACCGGTCACTCACAGTGCTTCCGCTTGCGGTGCGAATAGTGACTCAAGAATCAACTGTGTCTCAACATGTGTCGTGCCGCATAACAATACGATATTCCCATGCGATCAAAATCAGCAATGAGGCAATCTAGAGTAGCGGAGTCGCCTTGCGACTAAGGGCATCAAGAACTACATTGGCCTTGCTCGGATGATATTGAATAATAAGATCATAATCCTTGATCAATTCCAACCACCTCCTTTGCCTCAAATTCAGATCCTTCGAGTGAAGATATACTTGAGACTCTTGTGATCCGTGAAAATATCACAAGGCTCACCGTATAGATAATGCCTCCAAATCTTGAGAGCAAAACAACCGCACCAACTCCAAATCATGAGTGGGATAATTCGCTCGTGCTTCTTTAATCGCCTCGACGCATAAGCAATTACCTTACCGCCTTGCATGAGAACACACCAAGACCCACTCGTGACGATCCGAAAAGATCAGAATCGCTTCCTGTGTTCGGAAGAGTGAGAATAGGAGAGGTCACCAACCTGTCCTTCAAAATGCGTAAACCGCTCCACACTCATCACCCACCGGAATCTCATACCTTTCTCGAGTAAGCCGAGACATCGGTTTGGCAATGATAGAGAAATCTGCACAAAACGCCGATAATATCCACCAATCCCAAGAAACTCCTCACCTCCTTCACATTAGTCGGCCTCTTCCAATCCACCACCGTGGAGACCTTACTAGGATCAACAAAGAATACCACGAGGGTTAATCACATGACCCGAAAACCCACTTCAAATCCAACTCACACTTCTTCAACTTAGCATAGAATTTGTGTTCTCTCAAAGTATCTAAAACCGACCTCAAATGACGCTCATGATCCTCATTGGTCTTGGAATAGATAAGAATGTCATCAATGAACACCACCACGAAGTCATCTAGATACTCGTGTAACATGTTGTTCATGGTCTCCATAAAATGGCAGTGCATTAGTCAATCCAAAAGACATAACTTTATACTCATAATGCCCATACCGTGGAGAAAGCGCCTTCTCTACATCCTCGCCACGCACACGAATTTGATTATACCCGATCGAGATCGATCTTGGAGAATACTTGAGCTCCATTCAAGCGATCAAACAAGTCCTCAATGCGGGCAATGGATACTTGTTCTTGATTGTGATCGCATTAAGCGCGCGCAGAATCAATACACATGCGCCAACTCCCATCCTTCTTCTCGAAGAATGTAGCAGAGCTCCCACGGCGATACACTACGCTGATCAAACCTTTAGCCAACAAATCATCCAACCGCTTCTTCAACTCATCCTCAAACGGACGTGCTAATCGATATGGAGACATCGAGATGGGACGAGTACGGGACAAGATCAATGCGAAACTCCACGCCTCGCGCGGTGGCAAGCTCCTAAGCTCACCGGGAACACATCCGGTAATCACTAACCACCGAATCTCCTCAATCTGCGGCCACGCTCGGTTTCAAAGAAGAGCTAAAAGAAGCCCGATTTTCATCGCGGACCGGAAACAATCCACCAATATCGAAAGAGCGCGGGAGGCGACTGAAGGTCAACGTCTCCCAGGCGGGTCCGCATGCAGACCGCTCTGACGAAAAAGGATATCACGGCTCGATAAGAGTGCAACCAATCCATACCCAAGATAACATCGAACGGCTCCATTTGAATAACTATCAAATTCGCGTGAACTTCTCTCCATCAATGACAATAGAACACCGGGACAAACAAGAGAACTCGCAATAATACCCCGGAGAACTAACCAACACCGATCGAGAAATCCATCAGATACTCAAGTTCGCTCTCCTAGCAAACGCCGACGAGACAAACGAAAAGGTAGCCCCAATCAAAAAGGACTAAAGCATCGAACGAATCCACAAGCAAAGTACTGCCACCACGTCAGACGACCCAGACTCTGCGATAGGCATGGCGTACACTCTGTGGCGCCATGGCGAAGAAGACGACGGCGGGCGGCGAGCCCCAACAATCTGTGGCGGTGCGGTAAAGCGGTCGTGCAACCCAAGCGGTGCCAAGGTGGCGGCGCCGATAGTACCCTACCGAGGCGCCCAAGTCAAGAAAATGGCATCACCGAGGAGCGGTCATCATCCGGAAAGATCCTCGAGCAGACCCATCAAGAAGAAGATGGCACAGCTCCCACTTGATCACGCTTAGCGGGTTCTCGCGACACACCGCTCCTTGTGACCCGTCGGCCACACCGACGGCAATTACCCGTCCAAGTGCACTTCAGCAGCGCAGTGTCCATCACCGCACTTAAAGCAAAGCATACCACGCCTCGGACAGACGAAGAGCCGGAGTACCGCAAAAGGACGAGGAGCCAAGAAGAGAACGGCCTCGATCGCTAGACTCGAAAGATCGCGGTCCTCCTTGAATTTCTTGAAAGCGTGTCAATGCAGACCCACTTCCCTCACTAGAGCTCCTCTTCCGGTCACCACCGAAGCTACCACCCACCGAGGCTTGTCGCCTTTGTGAGTGCATCTCCAACTCCATGCCCCTAGCTTGCTCCACAACAGAGTCAGAGTCACGGAGTGGAGTAGCTCCCAACACATGCTCTGCACTTTCGGTGAGACCCGACGTAACCTCTTGGCTTTCGAAGATCATCGTCACATCAAGGGACAAAGCGAACCAAGTTGTTGAACTCGACCTCATACTCAAGAATAGACCTCTTCCCCGAGCAAAGGCCGTCAAGGCAACCTCCATCTTCTCTACAAAAGAGTAGGGTAGAACTTCCCTTGAACTGATCAACAAAGTCCTCCCAAGTGATCGCCCTTGAGTGGCGGTCCTCAAGACAACACGCCTCCACCAAATATCCGCTTTGTTGACGAAGAGCACGGATCTCTCCCACCAACTCTCTCAACAAAGCGGGGTTTCATCCTCGACCCCAACCGAGGCGGGTCAACAAGAACCCCCTCACCATCGACTCTCTCTCACTCAGAGGTGGCTCCACTAACCTCGCCTCATGACCACGACCTCCACGATCGCGCCACCACGACCACGCCCTCTACCCCTCGGCATAGCTATCAACCACAATCAACAATACACAATGAGCTCAAAGCTCAAAATAAACTCATCCATCAATGAACAACATAACGGAAGCGTAAAACTATATTCGTACCTCTCCTAAACCTATTGTGCACTAGTGTGTCAAATTTTAGGTTAGTTAACCATTAGCAAATTTTAGTTGATTTACTAATACTAAAACAAATTTTAACAATTTTAGTTTGCCTAAGTTGTTAATCTATTCACTACGGACCTAAAGCCCGCTCTGATACCAACTGTAACACCCCAGCCCAACACTGAGCCTAGAATGCCACCACACTACTCTTCCAACTAATAAATATTGACACACTATAAAATTATATCAAGAAATCATCAATAAACATATCCATGGATCACAAAAGAACATGCATAATTATGGATCAAGCGACAATAAATAAGCAATGGGAATTATAACCAGGTAAATAATCCAAAATAGCATCAACCAATGAATCCAAATTAGTAAAGCAAATAGTCTAGTCCAAACAATGTCCTAAATTTTATTCAACCTCTAACATGTCCAAGTAAAAACCAATATTGAATGAAAAGATTATTATGGCGAATGATCATGTGTTGTCCATGTGCTCTATTTGCTCTCAGTACGGCGCCCTCGAAGATCACCTAAAGACAACAATAGAGCAAGGGTGAGTCCACGACTCAACAAATACATCCATAAACAACGAACAGTAATAAATCAACAGCATTCAATAACTTCATTATCATCACATGCACTTCCATTAATATTCTCATCCATTAATCTCATGTATCAATGCAAAACTAATCTACATGTCCACATGCACTTCTTTCGCGTATACCGGTATAGCGTGAGTGAATGCTCGCGACAACATTCACTCTCAAGCCCGTTCCTCCATAAGGATCGGGGACCTCCTCCACTCCCGTGGAGTTGTGATCATTCATGATCACCTGCTCATATGCAAAGATGCTTATGTATGCAAAATATGCAAAACTCCATCATAAACATCATATCCAACTTTTCATCATGTCCATTAACAATATAAATCCATACCATTCCATTGCTTGCAATTAAACAAAATAAAAGCACAACAATAATGGTAATAGAAGATAAAGAAAACAGTGATCAATCATTGATCGCTGTCTACCATGCACTTGCCTTTACTAGTTGCGACGCACGATTTGGCTAGAAGATGGCAACAAGCACGACGCCTCTCCTATATTAAATACACCAATCTCAATACAAGCTACAGCGTCATAAGAACAACAATCAATCGACATCGCTCCTACGCGTCCCCAAATATACCACATTACGCCGGTACCGAATAGCTACCCGTTGCGGTCTTAGTACTAAAACGAACGTAACTTTTGACTCAAAAGTCCGATCACCACAAACCACCCCATTCTGGATTCTTTATAAAATTATCCACATTTTCTTAGATTACACAGTCTTCTAATTAAATCATCTAACCCTCCGTATTTAGCCCAGAAAGCCGATCTGTCCGCTTCGGAACAGCAGTCTTACTAAATTCATAACTTTTGTTTTACTCAACCAAAATTCGCGTTCTCAGATTCTACAGAACCATTGGACAATTAGCTACAACTTTCATGTAGATCAAAAACTCTAAATAAGCTATTTACTATTTTTAATCTACAGTATACCAAAACGGCGCCGAAAGACGACAATCCGTAAAACAGCGGTCTTCCGAAAATCGTAACTCAAATTCTACTTGTCCGATCGACATGATTAAATATGCTATAGAGAGATATCGAAATTATCTACAATTAACTAGTAGATGACATTTTCAAATTTCGCCATTAAGGTAACCGAATAAATCGTACCACAAAATATCCGACTAAACAGATCTATTAATCAGCTTCTCTATTAGAAAATTATAAAACCCCTCTAACAATCTCTAATTAAAATCTCTAATTGCTGCAAGCAACTAACCTTGTGAAATAGCCACCATGCACTTGCGGCCGGCAGTGCAACGAAAAACTCAGTAGTAGCAGATCGGCACAAAGAAGCACAAATAAGAAGAAGACTTGGTCGCTTCTGCGTATTGAAAATCAAAGCGATTCTAAGCGAAAGCAAGCAGATCAATGTAACTGACTCGGCTTAGCAACGACGCGCAAGAACAGAGCAAAGAAGACAGAAATCAAAGAATGCAAATGGCGCGCAAAGAAAATCGCAGAGCCGATGGTCGCAGCAAGGCAATCCAATGCAAGCGCAAATAGAATCCAATAAGCAGCGTAGCGCACATCAATACGGCTCAGCGATCCGCAGCGATCGCGTATAAGCGCAGGAACAAAGAAAGGCTCTTCGGTGGCGCTACCGCTTCGGTTTCCACTAAGCAGAGAGACACGCAATACAGTGATTCTGCAGAGGCACAAAGAATGTAACAAGCAGCAGCAGGGAAAGAAAAAGTCAAGGCGGTAGGCAAAGCAAATACAAGAACTGAAGAAAAAATGTCAAGCGCGGCATGAAAATAAATGGCTAGGGTTTTCTAAAATTCCCACCATCTATTTAAATAGCTCTTAAAATTTTTTCGAAAATTCTATTTTTACGTATACTAAATTCTTTAATTACGCACAAGCCCTAAATTCTTTAACTAATTAATTTAATTGCTCTCCGACCCTTAAGACGCTTTTATTAATTAATATTATTATTATTTTCAGAGTATTACATTATCTGTAACACCCTGACCCAAAATCGGCTCAATGCCCAGCCCACCGTGGGGCGGACCCGCCACACATAGCACCTCACTTACACTTTCGTCCTCGCTTCGTGTAAAAGGGTTAACCCGGAGGTGCTACGTTTGGATCCAACAGGCATTATATACTACTACAACTCACTTGAGACAAGCAATGTGGGACTAATTCCACCACACAACTCCTCATGGACCACATGGGCCACGCTATGAGCAGGCCGAGGTATTACACTCACCCCTTAAGGGCGACGCCGGCGAAGATACCGCATCTGCGCAAATGCCCGTAACCACCCCTCGGTACGTCGTGCGGCGTCAAAGGTCTTAAGCACATATGCCATGCCATGTGTCCACTCCGGCCCACATGTGCCATGCGCCATATGCCCGCCCTGTCCCGCACGCGCCTGCAAATAAGGTTGATGCTCGATACTATCTCAGAACACCTCGACCCAAAATCGCTCAATGCCCACCACCGTGGGCGGACTGCACACACATAGCACCTCACTTACACTTTCGTCCTCGCTTCGTGTAAAAGGGTTAACCCGGAGGTGCTACGTTTGGATCCAACATGCATTATATACTACTACAACTCACTTGAGACAAGCAATGTGGGACTAATTCCACCACACAACTCCTCATGGACCACATGGGCCACGCTATGAGCAGGCCGAGGTATTACAGAGGGACCCAAATCATCTATAAGAATATCAAACTTGAAGGCTCTATATTCTACACTGTTGTGCATTACTTCAATAGATGTCAAATAGGTAGTGATTAAAACAACGGGATATAGCTGTTTTGTGACCCCAAACGCTAAGCTATATGCCAAATCTCTGCTATTATAGCTATAACTGCTATAGCAGAAATAGCGGCCGTTATGCCACATACATTATTTTTTTACTTGTTAACAAATATCCAACATATTTCCAAGCTACATTTAGTTTTTTAATTTGTTCTTTAACACCAAGAATTCAAATTTATTTAAATTTTCATAAATTTAAAAATATTTCAATATATCAATTTCAAAATAATTAATTAAAATATCCCAAAATTATTTTACAACCCAAAAATCAATTAGACTAGTTGGAATTCAAAAAATATTATGATTTTCTAGAAATTATATTTAAAATTTCATCCATTCTAATTTATTTTAATGTATTTTAGAATTTAAATTAAACATGTTGTAATGGTATTGTAATTATGTACCTTTTTTTTTAAAAAAAAATCCAACGTTTTTCTTATTTATTTAGTATTTTTACTAATGATAAATTAATGTATCTAGTATTTTTTAAATAAAATCATAGTGTAGGTTAGCCTTCGCGATAGCTCCCGCGGCTCCCGCTATCCGCGGTAGCTTTTTGTCGTGCTGCCGTGAGACTACGATAATCGTGGCTTAAAACACTGCAAATAGGTCTTTATGTAAGTAACATTGACTACGAAGTAAATTATTGTAGGGAAATTTGGCTACGGGAACAACAATTTTGTGGCATTTGTTTCAGGACATCAATTTGTTTTGTCTTTGCTACAGGACACTACAATTTTGTGGCTCTTTGTTGTAGGACACTAAGGCTATTAAAATGATTAGCAGGAGAGAGTGTGTGAGTGTGAACTATCATGTTTGCCCCTCCATCCTCCTTCGTTTTTTCTTCTTCCTGCTAAACCTGATTTGGAACCTCTTGAACATGAAGAGCATGACGACACTAGCGGCAGGCGTCCTCCTTAGGCTCCTCTACGGCAAGTGGATGATGTCGCCGCCATCGCCTAACGACGACATGCTCGCCTAGAGGCCGCCAGAGAGGAACAATGACAGTTGTAGGTTCTCCTGCAGCGAGCGGAGGCTCGGGAAGAATAACAGTGTCGGCTTGATGGTGAGCGGGGTCGGGGTGTACTTCTTAATGACAAGGGTGGCATCCATGTGGTCATTAGTGGAGAAGCAGGGCACAAGCTCTCGCAGTCAGTAGCCATCACAAACAACGAGATGTCTAGGAGTAGCGGAGGGCACGGTGCGGATGAGGTGGAATCGGAGAAGCATGACTAGTCGGCGTTGCTTAGGCCGAGGTGGGTCTTGTGGGCGACCCGAGGAGTGTTGATGACGTTGGCCTCCATGGCTGTGTGGAGATGCTCACCGCCGGTAGCCTCCGGCGATGAAGCGGTTCCTGCACGGGCTATGCGAGCTTCAAGGCATCAAGGTGGAGGTAGTGACGCGGTTGGCTCGAATAGAGGTGCACCGAGATGGTGAATCAACATAGGGTGGCATGGGGAGGACTCATCTGTGGTGCGGCCCATCGGCAAGGGTGTTCTCGGCGATGGGGAAGAAGAGAGAGTGTGAGGTCGAGTGGACCATGGTAGGAGGTGGCTCGAGGAGTGTAGCCGTTGGAAGGTGGCACTTGGAGTGAAGCCAGGGAAGACGGCCATGGCAAGGTAGAAAAAGGGATCAGGAAGGTAAAAGAATGAAGAGGAGGGGGCATTTTGGGTATATTTACCATCTTATCTCTCCAAGAATCATTATATTATTATTGTTATTATGAGTCATGTCTCTTCTAGCAAAGAGCCATAAAACTGTAGTGTGTTTCAGCAAAGGCACAAAAAAACTAGTGTCTAGAAACAAATGCCACAATTTATCAATGTCCTTTAGCCAATTTTGTCATTGTTGTAGTATTTTATATCTGACCGTCGGGAAACTACTGTAATGCATAGCACCACAAACTACATCAATCTCCTCGTGAATCGAGAGGATGCTCAAACATAGTAGCTTAAGAACAAAAAAACCCGAAGGAAGACTAACAGCTTGAAGTTTTAGAAAAATCTTTCATGGACTAATTCTTCTTGTATATTGGTATGTTTCCGAGGTCTGGTTATGTGTGAACACTTTTACCTAAACAAAGGCCCATTAGGGATTGTCGGCCCCTAAGACCCATTAGTTAGTTTAGTCTCATATTGCTTATTCATGCATGAAGGATACTTCCTCCTCCTATATAAAGGGGGCAGGGGACTCTTATTATACAAACAATCCTACAAGCAAAGATATCAATAAAGAGATAAGGGTGTGACTACGTCCTTGTGTTCTTGTCTATTGTTTATTATTTGTGAGTTGAGAGCTTCTCTTGTCCGCAACGCGACCTCCATTATACAACACATCATCAGCACAATAACACTCTAAGCTAAGGCTTCCTAGTACATTTCTTTGATGTAAATTTTCAATTCTAACGGTAATATTCTTTTTAGTAGATTGTTTTTATTCTACTGTTCATTGTCGTTGATCCCGTCAGTCGAGCGCGTGCCTCCGCATGTGCGCCGACCGCGCCTTCCTGCTACCACACTAGTTGTACGCCTCTGCGTACGCACCAACGCGCCGCTGCCACCGCCGACTAACCAAGTCGAATTAGCTGGGTGCCTTTGCACACGCGCTGACGGACTCCATCGAGATTGGTTCGGGTCGCATCTGCATACCTTCGCCAATCATCATCGACGAGCCGTTCAACTGTGTGCCTCTGCACACGTGCCACTGGAAACCACCATCTAGGCAACTGCACCCCGCCTTTGCATGCGCGTTGTCGCAAGATCGATCTCATTGTCCTGATCGGATAGGGAGTCGCCTTCGCACCGCACCATTGTCCCGAAACAGGCTCGTCTTCTATCTATTTCGCGTGTGCCATCGGGCTCCATAGGGCAAGGACATCGCCGTCAGGTGAGGTGTACAGTGTGCCACTTTTGCGTCGTGGCTGCCACCGCCACCATACTGTGTCGTTGTCATCGCCTTCGCACCGGCTCGCCGGAGAAGAATAGAGACGGTACGACCTCGATGCCTTCGCACCATGGTCGCCACCATCTTCCTCCGCACCCGTACCGTGGCCTTCGCGACAATGTTGGGCCCAGGCAGCCTTCATGTCGCACCACCTCCAAGAGTGCGTATCGACGAGGCTAGGGGCTCTGGCTCCATCCCCGGCGAGGACAGAGCAGCGTCGCCACCACCGCCACCATCGTCCATGGCGAGGATGAGGTGTGGCATTGGGCGTACGCTGCTGCCTCATCGGCCCGGGACCGATCGGGCACGCAGACCACCGCAAGATGTTACCACAACTGTCTAGCCGCGCTATTGCCACCATACCATTCATGCACATCACTACCGCTGCTTGCGTTGTCATTGTCATCATGTGCACCAAGTCCACCGTGCGAGTACACCGCCACACACCTCTTGTGCGCATGCATGCACTCGGGTCGAGCTGTGCTAGGTATTGGGGAAACCCTAGAAGGCCGGCTAAGCGGGCTGCGCAAAGGCCCTATTTGGGCCATTGGTTCTAACCCATAAGGTCTAGTCAGGATGGGATCCGACCGAACTTGGTGCTTTTGCAGAAAAGCCCTTAGAGTTTTTTTAGAATTATGCACAAGTCCTTGGTTTATTAAAATTATGCCCTTCTGGAATAAAATTTTGTAAAGAGGCCCCTAGTACTTTCAGAATAAAGTATGAGGGCTTTCACTCAGTGGAATTTTGCGGTTTATGTAAATACCAGAAATTGCTTTTCTATTAATTTGTGAGTATAGTAATTGTTCTATGCCTAGAAAATTAGTAGAAATGTGATATAAAATTATTGGATATCCATAAATTTCATATTTACTACTCGTGCAAGTTATTTTATTGTTGTAACATATGTTTTGGCTCATGTGGTACATGATGTACCTATTCATTACCTTATGTTAATTATATATGTTACTATCCAGTGCTATAGGCAACATGACTAATGTCGTAAAGGGAATTAATGCTCCCACAGGCGGGGCATGATTGGACGAGTTTGCGCTTCTAGGATTTTAAATCTGTGGTGGCTTACAACTCAACACTCTATAGGATATTTTATCGTTTCAGGTTCTGTGGAAGAAATTTTACAAAGGGGTAGTTGATCGAGAAAACTCTTTTCACTTTCCATGCACAAATCTGGTGCTAGCACAATAGTACAGAGAAAAGGGGTATGAAAACCACTCTGAAATGATAACTGCACTTCTATTGGTGGAAAAGCATATTAAGCTCTGTGGATATCGTGAGGATATGTGCACGATCTTAGAATGATGAGTCAATTGGCAATGGCTTTGTTGGTTTGTAAAATCTTGCGTTTTCGGTTTTGCTTGTCCGCTGCACCACGGCGGTCTCGACCGGTGGCGGGGCGGTCGGACGCCGTGGAAGAGGTCCGACCGGCCGTGTGTGCTCGGTCCTACCTGATTGCCTAAAAGTGGATTTTGGAGCTGATCCAAAAATAGGATGTGTAGGCAAGTGAGGGGAGTCTCCTGGATGTGGTCGCATCATTTTTGGAGCTCCCAGTCAAAAGTTCTATTGAGTTGAAAATTCCAGAAGGTTTCAAAATTTCAAGTTAGAATTTTGGCTAAGTCCTTTCGGGCGGTCCGACCGCCGTTATGGAATCGGTCGGACCAGCCTGAAATCGGTCGGACCGGCTGTGTGGGCGGTCAGACCGCCGATCACTTGGAGGTTAGCCTTCTTGGCATTGATGTGTTTTGATTGTGTTTATTGTGTGAACTTGAATGCTTTATTGTTGCATATTGCATTGTGGAACTAACGTGGGTCAAGTTGTGAAGAACTTGTTCCCGGAGACGATTTGTTTGTTTATTGCTGTGCAGGTGGCTTGCAGGTCAATGACGTCAACGGTGAGGTGGATCGGGACTACGCTTGGAGAGCTGAGGTCCAAAACGATCATGGATGCCGGGTGAGGTCGTGTGACTCAAGCAGGGTGCAGAATGGGCAAGATGGATCGAACGGGTAGTTCGGTGCAACTGGTTGAATCAGGCGGTGCGGAAGTCGGTGCAAGTCCTGGGAGGTTCCGATGGGATTCGAACGGGAGGGACTTGGCGACGTGATGAGAGCCGCTGATCAACCTACACGTGGTGAAGCAGGCGATTGCTTCAACAGATATGTGTGAGTGGGTCCCATGTGTGTGTGGGTCCCAAATGTGACAACCCAGCCTCTCCTATAAATAGAAAGGGGGGAGATGTAAAACCTCTTGAAGCATTTGGAGCCCTCTTCTTTTTTCTAGGGTTAGGAGAGGAGAGGAGAGGAGGAGCTAGGGTTGGAGAGATTGTGTGTGTGCTCCTTGTGTGAGCTCTTGTCCTCCTTGATGGAGTGGTTTTGTAAGCATCTTGTGAGATCAATCAATCTTGTGATGCTTGCTTGAAAGATCAATTGTCTTCTTTGTGTTCTTTTCTCTTTTGGATGATTTTGATGCTTCCTTGATTCAAGGGTTTATGCTTGGTCTCTTGACCGATTTTATCTTGCTTTGATGTGTGGGAATACTCCTAGAATCATCTAGACCATCAACCACCACAAGCAAGTCTTGAATCAAGATTTTCATATTTCTAGGGTTTGTGCACTTCTTTGGTAAAAGCTTAAGAGATCGATTCTACGAAGTGGATCTGAACGATCGTCGCTAGAAATAGGTCTCTAATATCCTTAGGGGGGTGTGCTCCAAATTTGGTCAAGTTTCATTGGTTGAATCAAAAGTTGGACCAAATTTCGTTTTGGATTTGGGCTTGGCATTTGCTTCGACTAAATCGGTCGGACCGATTTTATACTACGGCGGTCGACCGCCAAACATTCGATCGCCGCTGATTGTGGCCGAATCGATTCAAATCGGTCGGACCGCCCTTTGACTGCCGGTCAGACCGCCCGTGTCCAGAATAGCTCAGTGAGTTTAATTCTCCACATTTGTGTCTTGTGGTTAAGGGGGTTATCGAATTCAGCACAAGGCTTCCTCTGTGCGCTTACTGATCTTCTTAGCTTTCATAGCTAAAGGAGTAAAGTTCGTGTTGAATTTGATTTAGGCGAAGAATTCGAGAAAGCGCCTATTCACCCCCTCTAGTCGCCTTTACCGGTCCTACAAGCTCCTCATTAGGAATCATAATGCTCGTCCTACATGAACTCATGGTGCACCTGAGGTGCATAACATTCAGAAAAGGACGAATGTCTATAGAAAAGGAAAGGGGACTAGGGGAAATAAGTCTAAACTATTTGTATTCAAGGCAAAAGGTAAAACAAGAGGAAATGTGAAGTCTCCAATGAAAGCACCAGGTGACGGTGATAATAAGCCCTGCTATAAGTATGGGCTCAAGGGTCACTGGGCAAAAGGTTGTAAGACACTTAATCATCTGGTGGAGCTCTATCAAGAGTCTCAAAGAAATAAAAACCAGAATAAACCAGAAGCTCACTTTCTGGAAGTCCCAGCAAAAGGAGAGCAAGTGTTGAACAAACCCATTAACTGATAGTAAAGGAGGAATCCAACGATGATGCTCTATATGATGATGAATATTCTCCTCTACTAGATGATAAGTTATTGGATATTCATCCAGAAAAATGATTAGGAGAGTCCTAAGAATTAATCTCTATTGTCCCCTTAAATTTAGAAGTCAATTCACGGTGTGTTTATGATGGTGTTACTAAATTGAACACAAATTTTTTGTCAATCCTGAATTAGTCAACAATATTACTATTAGGAATTAAAATTAGTTCTTGTAATCTTTAGTTCATCAAATAAATAAAGTATTTACAGTTCATTTGCATGTCTTATGTTTGCATTTATGCGTATGCAATGTTTTTTCATGCAAATTATTTATCTCCTACTTATAGTTGACATACAATGAGGGAGAACATGAACTTTGTCTTGTGGACAGTTATACCACAAATTCTATCTTAAGGGATATGAAGTATTTCCAGACCTTTAGTTCCAAGACTGACAATATTATGATCATAGCTGGTAACTGTGGTAATATTGCAGGTACTGGAAGAGCCACAATGGTCATACCGATGGAAACAAAAATAATTATTAAGAATGCATTATTGTTCTCGGACTCAACTAGAACTCTACCAAGTTTCAAAGAAGTCTGAAATAATGGTTTCCATGTAGAAACAAAGGAAGAGAATGGTTATGAGTACATTCTCATTACTAAGAAAGAGGGATATCGGAAAGAAGTAGTAGAGAAACTCCCTACGTTCTCCTATGGATTGTAATACATATTTATTTAACGTGACGAAGAATATGTTGCGATGAGCGTCCAGGTTAAAGACCCCAAACTATTTAGAACATGACATGAACGTTTGGGTCATTCCGCAGATAATATGATGCATCAGATACTACATCATTCTGCTGGGCACAACTTGAAGTCCAAACACTTCCATGATCAATCACACTTTGTGTGTGAAGCCTATGCGAAAGGCAAGTTGATTAATTGCCTGATTTTCTTGAGAGGATTTAGGTGATATATGCAGACCTATAGAGCCCATGTCTAGGCCATTCAAGTACTTTATGGTACTAATAGACACATCCACTCGGTGGATGCATATGTCTATTATTCACCAGGAATCATTTATTTGCCAAGTTGATTTTACAAATTATTGCACTAAGGGCAAAGTTTCCTCAAACAAAGGTCTATTTTCGAGACCCGATTATGTGTTGACACTTTACCTAAACAAATGCTCATTAGGGGACTATTGGCCCACAAGACCCATTAGTTAGTTTAGTCTCATATAACTTATTCATGCATGAAGAGAAACATCATCCTCCTATATAAAGGGGCATGAGGCTCTGATTGTACACAAGCATAAGGGCAAAGAGATCAATAAAGAGATAACATTGTGTCTACAACCTTGTGTTCTTGCTTGTTGTTTATTATTTATGAGTTGAGAGCTTACTTCGCCGGTAATTCGACCTCGATTATAAAATAATTCTGACCTAACAACATTTTGACTCTCCTTACGCGTTCTATACCTCTAGGCTCTATGACATGACAAAAAAAAAGAGAACCATACTCAATCCTTTCCGATGGAGAGTGATATTGCGTGCACGCTCTCTCTCAACAAAAAAAAAACTAAGGCCTTGTTTGGGAAGCCCAAATTCCTGGCTCATCCTTGTGGATGGGTTGGGAATTTGGGCTTCCCAAATAAGGCCTAAAAGAGTAGTCCTTCATTAGTCGCTAAAAAATTTCCTACATTGGAAATACAATATTATGTATGTATGTGCTTCATGAAAGAATACCTTCAAGAAAGAGAAATTTTGCAATGACTCTTCCTTTGTTTCTTTATTCCCAATTAGAGCTTCTGATTGGATTACTGAGAATGTTCTCTATAGTTAACAGATCGATCTCCTTCAACCAAAAATAAAAAACCTTAGAGAGAGAGAGAGATAACCTTAAAAAGTAAGGAAAAAAGGAAGAAACTACACAAGATCCATTGGCTTAAGCAAATGGTGTTTGGTGTTGTATTTAGCCACAGCGGATGGAAAGTACGTCTTCAAATGACCGCCAAATTCTCATTCCTTCCTTTTGCACTTCACAATAGACCTCTCCGAGTTGTTCTTGTTTCCCTTCCCAAGAACCTTCCTTTCTGCCCAAAATCTCTGATAAAAATCGCGGTTTCCGATCCATTCCACTCGCCAAGAACCTGCCTCCGCCTCCTGGCTTCACTTCCTTGTGAAAAAGGGGATTTCTTGGTGTGATTACGCGGGTTCTTGCCGGTTTCACCAGGATGCACAACCTTCTCAATGTATGATCGCTTATTTTTCCTGTTGATTTTGTGTTAATTGGTGTTTTTTTTGCTACATTTGGAGTGTACGTAGTAGAGTTCTTGGTTCTTGTGGTGGTTTTTTTTAGCCGATTTCGAGTCCTTGGAGGATTGTTGTGTTTGCTAAGACTTTGTCAAGGTTTTCAATTTTGGAGAGCTTCGGTTCTAGTTTGTTTAAATTTTTGAGATGCTGAGTTGAGACATGCATGATCTGTCGCAATACTTCGTAGACATGGTTGTCATGCATATCTTCTTGGCACTGCAAATTTCAATGCCAAAAATAGTATTCGCATTGCAAACTTTGTTCATGGTTTTTTATGGATACTTTAATATATTTTGCAAGGTAACAGAAGTTTGGAATGATCAATTAGTTGACAGTCTTATGGTTTCCGAATTTTAATTGTAATTCAAAATTCCTTATTTTTTGGGGGAAGTAATCCAAAAATCTATGGTACCTTCTTGCCTGAAGCCTTGATTCCAGAGATGGCTGCAAATTCAGAGCCTTCCATGAGTTGTGCTACATAAGTTTCTATATCTCTTACATTGTAACAATCAAAACTAATTCCATAGTTGTAATTTTCAATTTAACAAGATTCATTTGAGCTCAACAAAGGGGAGTGAGCCCTGGGATTTGTCGACATTGAGCTAGGGTTGCAGGGTGACATGACAAGTTCTGCGGAGCGTGGTCTCGAAGGCTTCAATGAACAGGTGCTCCTCTTCCTTTTTGTAGATTTCAAGTCATTTCCTGTAAGAACACAACCCATTAGAATTTTTTGAGGTAGTTATACCTTCTTGTAACATGGTTGTATTCGGGTGCATTAAACTTTGTGTTGTCATGACATTCAGGTCAGGGAGTTAGACAAGCTGCTCGATACATTGATAAAGCTACCGAAGGACTTTGAGGTGAGCACCAATACCAAATTGGAGTTGTTGTTGTTGATGATGAATTTACCTAAGTTCAAAGGGACAATTGATCATTTGTCACACTTTACATGTGGTTTCGATCATTTGGGATTAAGTTCCAGGTAATAGATCAAATGCCACATCTTTCATGAGCCACATAATTATTTGCCCTTTTAGAGGAAAAAAAATGCCAATTTTACCACTGTCTTCTTCTTGTTCTTCTACCTTGCTCCACCCCTCACCTTCCCCAGCGACCATGGCCTCCTCCCTCCTCTCTCCTTCCCGACCACCAAGCCTCGCTTCTCCCCGTCTGCCGCAAACCCTAGCATTCCCTACCACCCCATCTGCGCGTCCTGGCCAGAGCCTCTGCTCGCACAGAGCTCAAGCCAACGCTGCCCGGATCCACACCGGACTACCTCGGATCTGGCTATCGTGCCTCCTATGCTTGCACGGAGCTCGAGCCGCCACCACCCCCGAGCCCGTGCCGCTTGGATCCGCGTCGCCCCAAGCTCCGGCTGCCGTCCACCTCCTCTGACCATCCTCGAGCTCCACCTGGCCACCTCTGAGCTCCCGCTGCCACTCGGGCCTCCTCAACGCCGCGCAATGGCTACCCCGGGACGCCTCCTCTGCTCTAGATCGAGTCTGAGCGCCCCCAGAGTGGTAAGCATGGGGAGGGAGAGGTGGTGTGCGGAGAGAAGAGCCGAGAGGAGGTGGCGGAGGTGAATTATTAAAACTTTTAGAGAAATGAAGGCTAAAGATGTTCATAATTTCATAGGAGAGCCGAGAGGAGGTGGCGGAGGTGAATTATTAAAACTTTTAGAGAAATGAAGGCTAAAGATGTTCATAATTTAATGAAGGCTAAAGATGAACATCTTTAGCCTTCATTTCTCTAAAAGTTTCGTATGTTTATGTAGAACTCAAATGAGGAGTCAAAAGTTGTCTCCAAAGCAGAAGATTTGAAAGGTACCATATGGGATTTTGGTTGTTTTCTTCAAATAGGACAGCATAGTCATTTTTGTATTGCTCCAATTTTCCATCACTAATGCAAAGTTTCTTTCTAATTTTATAGAGATAAAAAACGCATGGAGAAGGATGTCAATGAAGTGACAAAGGTTGCACAGCTTGCAAAATCAAAAGTAGAGCAATTGAATAAGATGTGAGTTAATTTGCACTCTGCCTGAGACTCCTCCCCGCTGATACACGAGAACTTGAGAAGTACTCATAGATAATCAATTAGTATTGCTTATAAATATGATCTATGCTTCTTCAGTATAATCATATATATGCTCCTCTAATATCTTTCTTCCAGAATGCTGCAAACAGAGAAAAGCTGGGCTTGGGCAAAGGATCAGATGTGGACCGATCAAGGACTACAACGACTGTGTACGCTCTCCTATGATCATTCTCTTGCTCGTTTCTTGCCCAGTTCTATTTTTCACATGATTGATTTCCACTTGATAATCTTATTGCAGTGCATTGACAAAGAGGTTGAGAGAACGCATATCGGAGTTTCAGGTACCTCCTTTTAATTTCGAGTTTCATTAATTCTTTTACACAATCTACCTGCTAAACATGTTTCTACATGCTTATTTAACCATAGCTGTTACTCAAGTACTATAGAATTGTGCCATTTTTGGGCTATCAAACATTTAGTCTGATAAAGCTTGAAAAGGAGCTGGAAAATGGTAGTTTATACTACTATAAGATCATACATGCCAGTATGTAAATGAGGATGTGATTTTACTATGAAATATATTTCCACACTAAGAGAAGCAATCCAGAAGGAATACCGGCAAGTAGTGGAGCGGCGTGTTTTCACAGGTCTGTTGTCTTAAACTCTCAACATAGTAAGTACTAGGCTACTAGCTCTTTGCATTTCAGTAGCACTGATGACCTTACTTTAATAATTCATTCTGCAAATATCCGATAAACAGTAGCTGGCGAGCGTGCTGATGAAGAGGTTAGAAGATCCATCTATCCTTTACTTCAAGCCATGAGTGCTGACAAATCTACATATGCTATGTTGCTAACACCAGGTAGATTTTTCAGACAATTGACAGGCTGATTGAAACAGACGACAGTGAGAAAAATTTTCAGAGAGCTATTCAGGAACAAGGGCGTGGAAGGGCACTGCATCTTTTGGCCCCTTCAACTCCAATACTTGAAAGCGTAATACTGATTATAAAAAAAAATCCATGGTTTAACCTCAACTTCTCGCATTTGCAGATACTTGGCACCTCCAAGAAATTCAGGAGCGGCATGGCACGGTGAAAGAGATCGAGAAGAAGCTTCTTGAGCTGCAGCAGGCAATGAATGAGCACTCTTTCTGAATTGAGGGTTTAAAGGCTGCGGTTTAGTTTACCTGGTAGCCCCTGGAAGCAGATTTTCCTCGACATGTCCGTGTTGGTTGAGGCTCAAGGCGAGAGCGTGGACAACATCGAGTCGCAGGTACGAATGATTGGTACCATTTCGCAGAATTTTTAGCATTCTACTTCTTTGCAAGCTTCAGTTTGTTCTCACTTCTGATTCTGTTTCTGCTCAGCTCAAAAAGCACGTGATCATATTAAATCTGGAACGAACTTCCTCCAGAAATCGAAAATTCTGCAGAAGAGCACACGAAAATGGTATTGTATATCGATAATCATCCTCCTGATAATCATCTTCGTCGTCGTCCTCTCCATAACACCGTGGGCAAAGTAGAAAACCAGCACTTCAGAAGCATTATGCTCATGTTGATTTTGCTTAGCGTGATGTTATTGTATAGTTCTAGATGTGTGTATGCGGTATGCCACGCAGTGCCATAGCGTCGTGTACACTCTGAAATTTTAGGTGTGAACTCAATTCAATTTTGTGTGCTTCAAATATCAAGCATGCAGCTTGATTATGTAACAATCTTTCTTACATTTGTCTGCATTTTTGCGTTTTGTGTCTTAAAAGAGTGTTTACACCCAACAGAACCACCACACAAAAAGGCATATACTCATGAATCAACACATTCATCAGGCAAATATGTTGGATGCTATAATTAAAACAACAGGCAATTTGCCAATAAACATGTTGGTTTGTGGGATAAGAATATAAGATCAAATCATTCGATAAAGAAGATAACCTATTACACATCTCGTTGATTTGTTTACATCATCATGCACTTGATGCTACATCAGAAATTATTGTGCTGTGTAGTGGTGTCTACTAGTGTAAACTGTGTAACAATCTGGGAAGCAGATTCTGAACCAGACAACACCACCACTTCTTGAATTGGAACATCTTCTCTCTAATGAGTATCCACAGGCAGCGTAAGCAAAATAATGTCAAGAAACAAGTCGGTAACCTTCATTGCCATTGCGTACTTTGATCCAAGCTATCAACTGAACATTCACATTCCAACAAACTGCTTCATTAACCTTAAATTGGCACCATCATTCCTCAACAGTCCTCTTTCGGGACTTGTGTGGCCGTTCAGAATTCATCACACTATCTTCATTGTTGAGTGTTTTGTGATCCGTTTCATTCGGCTCAATTTTAATGTTGATTTCCCTTGACCTCTTTTTACCACTAGAAGATTTGAGCAGACCACACATTATTGCATAAGCTTGGAACAGTTGAATGAATTAAAAGATCAGTTTGAAAAGTAACATGAAAAAAGTGTTAGCATATCCAGACCTGGTGATTTCTGATGCATATTCAGCATCATGTACTGATAACCAAAGCATGGATCCAGTGTGAGGTGGGATTAAAGATCCAGTTATGTGACAGTTCATTTCTGTATCCACCCTATGATTGAACATCAGAAGAAAAATAATCAATTTATCTAACTCAGAATAAAGAGTGTCACACATTAACTACTTCCACTCCAGCAACTATCGTGTTGTTCTCATGTATACATGCAGGCGTATTGCGGGAATGAGTTTCACATTTCCAGTACATGATGCAATAAGCTAAAAAACTGTTGATCACTAGATTAGCTGTAGTATATAGTTGCATGCATGCATTTCAGCAAAGCCATCATCCTGTACATATTATTGCCTCTACCTGGCATGTTATTTTAGTGTACTGTTGTTGTAATGAATGGCTGGTTTTGAGGTACCCCTCATAAGCACAGCAGGGGAAAAATATTCTAACATGCTAGAAAATAAACAGGTGCATAAGCAACATACAGCTAGTGCACCTAGCGCCTAATCGCTGATTAGGCGGGCTAGGCGGAAGGGTGTCGCCTAGTGCCTAGGTGGCTACCTTTTAGAACACTGAGTACAACTAACATAGGCAAATTATACAAGTATTTGACATTTGATAAAGATGTGTATCAAATTGGCAAAGAAAACATTGAGCAAAGCAATTTAAAATGACAAAAAAAAAGAGACCAAGATCAGCCCATACCTTTTAACCGAAAATCGTATCATGCTTCCTTTTTTAATCACGTGCTGTTTGTCTGACCGGCTTATAAATTTTCCTCCATCTCCTTTCTGTGTTAAAAATATGAAATCCCGTAAAAGGAGAGAAATGACAACTTATTAATTTTTGGAGATTGATTGGATTTGGTGAAAATTAATGTTTATACAAAATTCTGCAAAATAGAGAAGTTCGTTAGTCATATGCTGTGTTCACCAGCCCACACGAAATGAAAGATTAGACATCTCTTTCTACAGTATAACAAGAGCTTCCATAAGATTCTTCCCAATGGGTCAGAAGTTGGCCAAAGAATGTTACAAAGATGTGACATTAATCATTATGAGGGATTCCATGGTGCACATAAAACTATAAGAAAGCTAAAAGAGCAAGCTCAACGGACTTGCAAGGGAGGAAATATCTTTTGACACTGTGATCCCACACAATGACACAAGCAATTAGCTTTCTGATTCTTGCCACAGTTAGGAAACATTTAGTAACACTGGTCCTAATATCATAAAAAACTTGAAAGTTGTGCTACAGCAGCAGCTACTGTTTAAAAAGTGATTACTTCCAACTACTAAGATCAATGTGACAATAGGTGAACTTAGGTTAGTTCTGAGAATATGTGTAATGGGTGTGCATGAATGAATGCAGCAAGCAAATGCTCATATTCAGAAATAAAAAGAAGTGAAGAAATGCCTGATGATAACAACCAATTCCTGCCAAGTTCTGTTCCCACTTCCATGGTATTTCTTTCATTCAACATAGTTTATGCAGCATACAGAAAAAAAAACATGAATACTATCAATAATCAATGATTGAAACTAGAAAAATGAAGAGCTTCATCTATAGTCTCATGAAACAGAACAAAGAGTGGTTTCAAAGCATTACATTATGAGGAGGATAGTATTTTTTTTGACAATTATGAAGAAAACTGTTGATCACTTGATCTTACTCTTTTGAATTTGAACTTTTCATGAATGTCATCCGACATGATGGCTGCTGAGAAAACCCCTAGTACAATGGCATGAATTGATTCCTTCCCAAGCATTTCAACTTTCCCTTCTGAAGTTAGAAAAAAAAAACATCAGAACAACAAATTTCAAACTTTAATCAGACTAGTTTTTTCATCGAACAAGATATAACAATTGGATTCAGGCATTCGACCATTAGCAAAACAACTACGACACACTTATATTATGATAGCATACGAACATTGTGTAGCATGATGGTATGAGCTGGTAAAAAATGCAATTAAGCAGGACAGTAGAAACACTTTGGGGAAGTTAATGGCGTCCTCAATAATCCAACCTACCCAGGATCATGTCCGGCTGGGGAGAAAAGAGCAGCAGATTCGCATGCACTGGCACACCAAAATACGGTACCAAGCCATTCAGAATTTTGGCTTTCTCGCCCTCGACGGTGACTTCATGAGCTAGTAACACGCCATCAAAGCGATCTTCGTACCTGTACAGCAATACCCGTTACCCAAAGCTCACAAAACCACTGAAACTTGCAAAAAGAAAAGCTTGAAACTTGTGCCATCTTGCGAGCACAAGAAGCATGCTATCAAGGTGTACAGGTTCTATAATTCATATACAATCTCCTTGAAACTTCTGGTCCAGTATAGTTGCATGTAAGCTTTCTCTAGCCACCAATAGCAGAATGCAAGGACACATCGATTGATTTGGTTCCAAGCTTAAAAAAAATCATGAGCAACAAAAGCCATGCGCAATCTGTTTCCCAAAAAAATCTACACCTTTCTCCTCCAACAAAAATCGGCAGATGCACATTGTTCGATTGCTATACTAATTCACGTGTATCTGCTAGAACAAGAACTGGAGATGAAGCACTGAGGACAGAGGGAGGTGGGGAAGGGGGCACACGCACGAGAAGAGGTGGGTGCTGAGCTGGCGGGCGACGGCGCGGTGGACGTCGGCGGCGTTGGAGGGGTGCACGTACACCGTCAGCTTGGCCACCGCCTCCCGGAGCGCCTCCATCGCGGCGGGGAAACCCTAAACCCTAGACGACGGCGGCGGCGCGAGCGAGGAGGCCCACCAGGAGGATTCAAGCGGAATGCCACTTGCGGCTGCGGCCGCGTGTGATTTGGACCATGCGACCGGTGGGGTCAGAAACTAGTATGTGCTCTTGTGCGCACGCAGGAAGCGAACACAAGTAGAGGCCAGCCAAACGGGCTACCATGCCGGTTCGGCGTGACGACACAACACGTGTTGTGCTTGGATTGTTAGTTTGGTGTGGTGGATTGATTTGGCATAGTATAAATAGTGTCATGCCGTGTCGGATATAGCACGCGTCCGATACAACCTAACATGGTATGAGTGGTCTGAGGGAGCGCTAGCGGCTCAGTCGCCCAGAGGCCAGAGCCGGGAGCGCTAGGGCGATGGTGGTGCCGGTGCGAAGGAAGAAGGGCCGGCGGCGCGGGAGAGAGCCAGAGCGGCGAGAGAAGAGGGAGGGCCGGGACGGCGGTGCCGGCGTGGAGGTCGACGGCTCTACGGGCCGGTGCTGAGAGGAGGACGAAGAGGTGGTGCTGCGAGAAGGTGGCGCGGCGGGCTGACGTTAAGAGGAGGACGAGTAGGCGGCGTGGTGGGCTAGCGCTGAGAGGAGGACGAGGCGGCGGTGCGGCGAGGAGGCACGACGGTGTAGCAGTGCCGTGAGTCACTATGCACGACACGCGCGGGGCAAGGGGGTGAAGAAGACACGGGCGAGGCAGGCGGGGCAGGCGCCAGGCAGGCTGGGTAAATGTGCTCGTGGGTCGTGCCTGGCACGACACGGCCCGGCAAAAATCCAGCCGTTAGGGTATTTCTGCCCATTTTTTGTGACTATTTTTGACCATTTGGGTCTTAAAAAGTAGCAAAAAAAACTCAAAATCTTTTCTATAAATAGCCACCATACCCCCTTCATTCAGCATCCCTCCATTCCTCATTCTCTCTTTGAAATTCTGTTGTGCAAATTCAAATTTGTGTTGAGCTAATTTGGCAAAATTTAAAAAATTTATGCCAAATTTTGAAAAATTCAAAAAAATTATGCCAAATTTTGGAAAATTCAATTTTAGACAGCAAGTCAGCAAAAGAGGAACAATGCTATTTTTGTATACTTTTATTGTTAGTGCTTGTTATGCTAAGATGGAAATAATAATAGTGTTAGTTTCGATTTTACAATCCTCGTTATGAGTAGTCCTTACGACAACTTTGCTCTTGGTGATTACGAACTTTCACTGGAGGAAATTGCGTCCATGGAGGCGGCTGTGGCTGCCTCAAGCGAATCGGAAGCGTAAGGCGGAGTTCCGTCATTAGGCTCCACGACAGCATCAGACTCCACGCCAACCGGAGCAAAGAGGCCGAGTCCGTGTACATCGGGAGTATATGGGAATTTCGACAGGTGGCGAGGATTAAAATCTCTATGTATTACTTTAAATACATAGTAAAGGATCATATGTCTTCGTGGTCGTAACCCCTAAAGCTAACGACCCCTGTGGTCGTAAAGATTCTATAGGTTACATAATGGGTACCCTGGTTGAATGAGGTCCTGCACCCAATCTCTGACCAGGTGACTACTCGTGAAAGCTATGAACTGACACTTAGATCTGAATCCAAGTGTATTCCTTACTATGTGATAAATGGAATACATAACACATTTGTTCCATACCATGCGACGTTTTATGGTCCTAAGACACTGACAATAACCACTATACGGTTTTATTAACTGTAACTAACCCTCCAACCAGACACGACGATTCCAACAAGTGTTTTCTCCAAGAGTAACTACCAAATCTTCGATGGTTATTTAAAGACGGAGCACGGAGGAACAAGGGCATCGAATTGAAGCATCACAATCGATATTAGATTCATATTTCAAGTCCGATTCAATATCATAGCAAGCACTACGCTCAGTGTAATTAGGATTAGTCCACCGTCTTGTCGAATGAACCCCTTGTAAAGGATCCAGTTCATAGCAATAAAGAGCAATCTCATTCTCTCTGAGAACCCTTTGTCATTTTTCTCTATTTTATTTTGTAAGATCGACGACTCGATCGTCGACAGCTGGTGCCGTCCGTCGGGAAGAAGGCATTGGGTTCTTGAAGATCACTTCGCTCAAGCGTTCCTCATTCACTCCCTTCGCTCCGTCATCGCTCATGCAAACATGGCAGGGACTTGGGATGAGGAAACCTGGTTCGACCAGGAGGACTACTCCGACCTCGCATGGACACATGCATCTGCTCCATGGAAGAAAATGAGATGTTGTCATCATTCTTCTTCGCTGGCTCGCCAGTCGCTGAGACCAGCGAGTTCAACCGGATGGATGAGGATTCACCACCGCCATCCGTGGCGCTTTCAGAGGAACCAGTCCTTCCGACCAGTTCAGAACATCCAAATTCCTCTACAAGCCCGGTCAATCCGGCCGGCAAGAATAGTGTAACATCCCAAATGTGGATTTATGTTTCAAATGTATAAAAATGAGGAGAAATTTAAACTTTTCACATACCTGGATGTTTTTGATCAGTTCCATGATTCTTGTACAGGGATTGTGGAAAAATCAAAATCAAAATCCTCAATGGACTCCAATCAAAAACCTCCTTGGTAAAAAAATCTTGTGCCAAACCGCTGTGATCATTTTTCCCGAGTTCTAGGGAGGCTTGGTAACACCTCTGAATTATTTCATGATTTTTAGAAATTATTTTATAATTTTCGGGGACAAGTCAAACCCAGTCAAAGCTTGTTCAAACCCTAACTCCAACCTTCTGGAATTTCTGGAGAAGAATAAAGTGCATAAAAATCTCTAAAAATTTTATGTAAGGTTAATCCTTAAGTCAGCAACCTCCAGTTAAAATTTCATGATATTTGGAGCTGGTTTGCTATCTTAAGCAAATCCTCTAAAAATCAGCTGTTTAAATCAAACCCTAGCCGGTTTTCACTGTTCCTTGGGCGCGAGTCAGACTTGGGCTCGAGCCACTTGACTTGGTTCAATCAACTAACTGCACTGCCACGGTCGATCGAGCGCGAGCGTTGTGGGTCGTTGGATCTGCATCGAACGGCTTACGATCGCGTGAACGTTCGGACCATCCGAGCGCGTCGATCCATGTGTACCGTAGGATTCTAGATCGATGGCGCAGATTCGCGTGAACGTTCGGACCGTCCGAACGCCTCGCGTAGTGTGAGCCGTAGGATCCAGATCGACGGCTTGGATCGAGTGAGCGTTCAAACCGTTCCAATCGTCTCATCTCATTTGAACCGTTCAATTTAGATCCAACGGTGGCCGCGTCGTCTCCTTCCTCGAGTCTGAGCGTGCGTTTGAGTCAAGCCTTGGCGTAAGCAGAGGAGAAGGGTGCAGCGTTGGGTCACCTCGGTGATCACCTTTAAACGGCTCTCTCTGCTCGCATTAAATGCCCGTCGTGCACCGCCCTCAAGCGTCCATAGCTCAACTTCTCCCGTCGCTCTCAAGTGCTCCCATGGCAGGTTTGACCCGAGAGGGTTTATTGCCGTTGCTCTCTGCTTTCTTAGCTATTTAAGCTACATTGCTTCCCCGTTGGCTTCCTTTAGCATTTCCACACCCTAGCTAGCACCTCAGTGCTTGTTTGAGCTTGAATCACCCGAAAACATTTCAGCCGCCATTGCCAAGCTTCATGCTCACGGTGAAGGCGGTACCACAGTGGCTTTTCCTCTCGAATTCTTATTCCCTCTGCTCCCTCTTTATTCACTCAAGCTTAACCCTCACTCAATTTCACTTATCTTCCTCAGGGCTTGGCTGAATCGGAGATTCCCCATTTTCGGCTGAAAGCACCATTTTTCATCACCGGAGCAGCTCCAACCTTTCTCTGTGCCTCTTCCGTGCTAAGGTATCTCCACATTAGTCTCTAGATGCTTGGCACTAGCTTCCTTGGACCGCAGCGGAGCTTCTTTGCATTTTTTGTTTTCGGCCATTTTTGTCACCTCTGTAAACTCCGGCTCGCCGGCGTTTAAGACCGCCACAGCCACAATGAATGGTCCCATTGTGTGCGCAAAGCTATTGCGGACCCATTTTGGGCCTTAGCTCGCGTCGCCGTGACTAGAGTCGCTGGCGGTGAGCCTCCTTTCGCCGTCGTTTTGTCGGACAAAACTGGGCGCGAGCTTTTGAACGTGGTTCGCTGTGGACCGTCGATCTTTAGATCTATGACCCAGGATCACGTGAACGTTCGAATCGCTCGAACGCTTTGATCCGTGGACCGTTGGATCCAAGATCAACGGTCCCGATTCGAGTAAACGTTCGGACCGTCCGAACGGTTTGATCCGCGTGGATCGTTGGATCCAAGATCAACGACTCATGTGCATGTGAACGTTTGGACCGCCCGAACGCTTCGATCCACGTGAACCGTTGGATCCAAATCCAACGGTAAACGTATGAGCCGCGTGCGCGCGCATTGTCCCGAGGACTTGGACCGTTGGATCCAAGATCAACAATCCAAGTTCGTCCACGTCGTTTTAATTTCGGATTTTCCCGAAATGATTATTTGTTAACTGAAAAATGAAATTAACTTGTAAAATGCATAACTTTTTTATTTTAATTCCTTTTTGGTTGATTCAAATTTTGTTAGTTATGTTTTTAACTAAACTTTAATCTAAAAATGTTTCTAACCTCATTATAGCTCCAGAAATTTTTGCGAAGATTTTAGTTGCAATGAATAGTAGCTTTTGTGATTTATAAGTCTGAGCAGATTTGTTTTGCTCTTATCTTTTGCATTAAGAATCCAAATCAATTGATTCTTGTTGCTAAATTCCTTATAAATCATGCTCTTGCTGCTGTAAAATTTTCAAAGCATTCAAAGAAAGTTTGCTGTTGAGTCTTTGTGTTTTCTACGTTCTTATCGGTTCTTTTTCGCTTTCTCGTTAGGTTCCGAAGAGCACATTGATAACCTAAGTGATCCTCAGCAACATATTGAACCACAGCAACCAGGCAAGCAGTTTGATCATGTTAATCCCAGTATTTTTCAAGTCTAATATATTGTTTCCAAACTGTATGTATGCATTGCTATGTTGTGTTAAATTATGATTAGTGGGTCCTATAGTTGCATAATCTGGTGGAATTGATTATCCTCTACTACCATGAGCCTAGGTTATTTGCTGTGATTTGAGTTCGTTGGATGAGCTCTTGTCACTTAGTAGATTGCGAATTGAAATTGCTTAGAAATGCTTAGTTTCGGTAGTAATAGGCGATCATCGATTTAGTCGATGATCTTGATCACACATCTATTTATTATTCTATTATGCCCAGCACTTGTGCTTGTTACTTTGTAAAGTAAAAAACTAAAAATAAAATTATTTTAGACTTGGGCACGATGGTATGTTGGTGTGAATGGAATGGTGCCTAAGTCATCAAGGACCGAGTTACTTGTGTCACTAAGCCAGGCGCTTTTGCTTGCTAACCACACGAGAGGGATATAGGACCTCTCTTGACTTAGTACTTTGGCGTGTGTTAGCTCCGAGTCGCAGGAGGGGATTGTGTGTGTTGTGTGAAAAAGGATCTGTGTTCTTGTGTTGGGTGTACGGTGGTGGAGATTCTGGGTAGGCTCTCCACCTCGAGGGGCATCGTAGTTGTCCAAGGCTTTACCCGCGATGGGTAGTTGACCGAGGCTTTACGATGACTCCGACACAACGTATGGGTTTCTATCCATACAGGCGACTCACAGTTAATACATAATATTGGAAATATCTCGAAGGACTTAGCTGTGCTAGCATACCAAAGGAAGTATGCTAATCATGTGGCAAAAAGGCGGTCTGACGTGTGGGTACATTGGTACACCCCTGCAAGGATAAAACTATTCGAATAGCCTCATCCTAGGTTATGGACATACTTGGTAAGGTTGTGCAAGAACTAGACTACAACCTTTTAAATTAAAATTTGACATGGTTGGTATGAATGGGTAATTCATGCTATTGTTGTGGTGACTATGGGTTTAGTCACTTCAAGGATTGTTGTTGTCATCTATCTATGGTATTATTGTTGTCATTTACTGTTATTTGAACATTAAAAACAGATTTGTCAACTTGCTTTTAAATGTACTACATTATTGCAAATAAAGATTGCTTTGTGCTGAAAATGAAACATACAGCCTCCACTTAAATAAGCTTGCATGTAGCATATGTATAGATCTGCTATTCTACACGTAAGTCTTGCGGAGTACAATTTTTGTACTCATTTGCTTTGCTTAACTATTTGTTGCAGAGGAGGAAGGTGAGCCCCAAGGGCCTCACTTTTGTGAGATGTGCTGCGATTTGACGACTAGCTTGGCGGCCCGGTCGGTTGCCTTGTGGGTTAAAGGCACAGTGATTGGCTCTTTTGTTTATGACCATCTTATGGCACTTTTACTTTCGCTGTTTATTTTTGTATTTATATGTATTTGGCCGGTCGGCCTCTCTTTTGTAATAACTATCCTTTATTTAGCTTAACTTCTGGTTTATTGCTGTGCTTCGGTTCTATGCGAATGAATGGAATTGATGCATGACTTTTGTAAAGAGGTATGTATACTGTATTTCTGGGAAGTATACATGTCTCGAGTCTCGGTTTATTTGATTTGTGATGCTAGGACCGTATGGATGGTTAAGTATTACAATACTGATAAACCGGGGTCTCACAAAGGTTGGTATCAGAGCCATCCTGACCGTAGTAACCCAAGCTTGGTCGTCTTTAGGATATTTTGAAAACCTTATTTTCAAAGTATCAAATGATTTATGAAAGCTTAAGTAATTCTCATATTTTCACCCTTACCTATCTTAGCTTTCTCTTCTCATCTTACTCTTATTTGAGTTTTTAAAATTGTTTACCTCTCCTTTCTTCAAAGATAATTGTTATCGTTTAATTGGATTTTGGGAACTAATGAGTTTGGCAAATTGAAGTGTTGGATGTCCTCTACAAGGTTTTGAAGTTTCTGGAATGGATAATTTCGACTAGAAACTTGGATGCAAAACCTGGACAGCGATCTTTTAATTTCCGGACAGCAAGCTCAAAGGTTCTAAATGGGGTAGAAAATGAGAGGTTAATCAACTAAAACTTGTGGGAATAGAAGGGTAAGATGTGATACTAGTTAGCTACGTATCTAACATTAATTTCACTGATTTAACCTTGCTCTTTAGTGGTATTAGATCTTACGTTATATTCTGATTTTTATCTTCTCAATCAATTATTCGTTCATTCAATATGGGTTAGTTGCATTGGGAAGATGAGCTTTGGTTGGTGATTCCTTGCTATTTTTGGAGTCTTTTTATAAGCCTTTTAAAGTTTATATACTTGTTATTTTCGGCTTTCGATTAGGGTGATATTCCATTCCCCTAGTCGTTAGCTTTCTGCTTTCTTTCGACTTGGTTTTTCGAGTCTAGATATTATTCTTGGCATTGATTGGTTGTCTCAGCATAAGGGACAAATCGGTTGCGCCAAGAAGTGTGTCTCTCTATCTAGTCCCTCCGGCGAGCAGGTTCGCTTTTCGCCGAAGCTACTAGTTCCGTATCTCTTCGCGCTGGAAGCGAAGCCCGCTCTAGATATTGGTGAAGTCCCGACGGTGTGCGACTTCATTGATGTCTTTCCTGAAGATCTTCCAGGGATGCCACCAGTTCGAGACCTCGAGTTTGTCATTGAGTTGGTTCCCGGTACCGCTCCGATTTCAAAGAGGCCTTATCGGATGCCAACAAACGAGTTGGTGGAGTTGAAGAAGCAACTTAATGAGCTACAAGAGAAGGGTTTCATCCGCCCTAGCTCATCTCTATGGGGTTGTCCAGCAATCTTCGTAAAGAAGAAGGACAATACTTTGCGCATGTGCGTTGATTACCGTCCGCTTAATGAGGTAACGGTAAAGAACAAGTATCCATTGCCCCGCATCGACGATCTCTTTGATCAATTAACTGGAGCTCGAGTATTCTCCAAAATTGATTTGAGAGTGGGATATCATCAAGTTCGGATACGACCTGAGGATATTTCAAAGACGGCTTTCTCTACTCGCTACGGCTTGTATGAGTACACCGTCATGTCGTTCGGCTTAACCAATGCTCCTGCCTTGTTCATGAACCTCATGAATTCGGTATTCATGGAGTATTTGGATAAATTTATCGTGGTCTTCATCGATGATATTCTTATCTACTCCAAGAATGATGAGGAACACGATGAGCATCTGAGGCTTGTGTTAGGCAAGCTTCGTGAGCACCAGTTGTATGCGAAGTTCAACAAGTGTGCATTCTGGTTGAAGGAAGTGGCTTTCTTGGGCCATGTTCTTTCAGCAGGAGGCGTAGCCGTTGATCCTAACAAGGTCAGCGACGTTCTTTCATGGAGTCAGACTACTTCGGTAACCGAAATGCGGAGTTTTCTTGGTTTAGCGGGATATTATCGTCGCTTTATCGAGAACTTCTCCAAGATCGCGAAGCCGATGACGGAGTTGCTCAAGAAGGACAATAAGTTCTTGTGGTCCGATGCTTGTGAGGAAAGCTTCCAAGTTCTCAAGAAGCGTTTGACCACCGCTCCCGTTCTCGTTCTTCCCGATATTCATCGAAGCTTCGATATCTATTGCGATGCTTCTCGTCGAGGACTCGGTTGTGTCCTTATGCAGGAAGGCAAGGTAGTGGCCTATACATCAAGACAATTGAGACCTCATGAACTTAACTATCCTACCATGACTTGGAGCTAGCTGCTGTGATTCATGCACTTAAGATTTGGTGGCATTACCTAATCGGTAATCGTTGTGAAGTGTATTCGGATCACAAAAGTTTAAAGTATTTGTTCACCCAACCAGATCTGAACCTCAGGCAAAGAAGATGGGTGGAGTTGATCAAAGACTATGACATGGGTATTCACTACCATCAGGGCAAGGCTAATGTCGTTGCCGATGCGCTCAGTCGCAAAGCGCATTGCAATGCCTTGTTGCTCAAGGAGCTTCAACCCACCCTTCTAGAGGAATTTTAGCGTCTCAACTTGGATTTGGTTGAGCATGGTTCCCTCGCTACCTTGGTTGTGCAACCAACCTTGGTGGATCGGATTAAGATCGCTCAACAATCGGATGTTGGAGTGAACAGCATCAAGAAAAATATCAAGAACGGAACATCCATTATAATTTCTTCATATCTATACAACCACCATCAAAGCTGCTGGTGGTGATGACAACGTGGTGGCAAATTACTTGCCTCACGGTCCTTGAAGGGTTTGTCCGATCGTGGTTGCTCAACCTGCCGGTCGGATCTATCTACACTTGGGAGCAACTCTGTGATATGTTGATCGCCAACTTCCAGGGGACGTACGACCGCCCCGGAAAAGAAGATGATCTCCATCGGATCAGGCAAAAGACCAATGAAATTCTTCAACAATATATCAAGAGGTTTAGCAAGGTTCAAAACTCTATTTCAGAGGTCACAAAGTCTTATGTTATCCAGGTTTTAAAGTAGGGTTGATGAATCAGCGGTTTACATAGGATATTGCAATGAATCCTCCATGAACGATTGTTGAACTTTTCGACATGACTGACAAATATGCAGCCGCTAGTGAAGCGGTTGAATGGTGTGAAGCTACTGATTGAAAAGACAAAATCCCTCAACTTGCCTTGGAGAAACAAGAGAAGAAAAGAAAAAAAGTCTCACAAAGGTAAGAAGATCGCAAGCCTGATAACAAGAAAGTTCTTGCGATTCTAGAAAAATTTACCAATGGCAAAAAAGACTTTTCTAGTCGGAACAAGGCAAAAGTTCCTACCAATGAGTACAAAAAGAATAAAAGGTGGTGTCCACTTCACCAAGCAGCAGGGCATGATCTACGTACCTGCTGAGCCTAGCAAAAGAAACAGAGTATTACTACTCAGGTAAAGATCTATTTCCCTCTATAATAGAACTCGGAGAACCAAGTTGCAAGAATGATAAAGATGGCGACGAAGAAATGGAGTACCAAGGGCCTCAACACACTTTGGATATGATCTTTGGCGGATCCTCATCGTACGAATCAAGACATCATCTGAAGGCCGTGGAGCGAGAAGCAAAACCTTGCTGAGTCTCCGATCGCCATTAAGCCATCCATGTGGTCGAAAATAGTTATCTTCTTCAGCAAAGAAGATTGTCCCATCCCGTCGACTTGACCAGGTAGGTTCTCTATTGTTGTGGAACCTACTTGAAGAATCTAGACCTTACCAATATGAGTTAATGGAGTATTTTGGTAATTGATGATAAATCTATTTGTGAGACTAACACTTTAATTGTTATACCTATTGTTTAGTCTTAATTGGATGAAAATGTGAAAATCAAAGAGGTATGCATTTGACATCATATTCTTATATCTTGTTGCATTCCTCGGATCCAAAATATAGGTTGAACTCCACCAAAAGTCTAACTTGAATTTGTGCATATGTTCTTATTACACATTGGTGTATGCACACATTTAGGAGGACTTCACTCTATGTTTTGTGGTTTCATAAGTATTTACCCATATTTCTTTATCCACATATGTTTGAGATCCCTACTTTGAAATATACCATTGAGTATATAAAATTTGTGTAGTTCATATGTACTCACATTGCTTAATATTCAATTATTTACAATTGTGATGGTTGTCATAAATTACCTAAGAGGAAAAGATTAAAGAATTTTGACCCACTATTATGAGTTAATGGTATGTTGTGGTAATTAATGACAATCACATTGTGGAACTAACATTTTCAATGAGTTGGTGAAATAGGTTGAGTCCCATGATGATGGAGACTTTGGATAATATTATGAGTTGATTGTCATCAAGTCAAAGTTCAAGAAGAGAATGCATCACGTGTTAATGCATATCAAGATCACGAAGAGAAGATGATCATGAGTTGATCATCAAGTCAAGTGAAGAATATCATCATGTGTTGATGATATTCAAGTCAAGATTCGAGATGAAGTATGTCATCATGTATTGATAAGCATCAAGATAAGATCCCGAAGTGAAGGAATTCATCATGTATTGATGGAAGGCTCGTGAAGAATGCATCATGAGTTGACACATATCTAAGTCAAAAACTTGGAGTAAAGAAAACCATCATGTGTTGATGGAAGTCAAGCGAATGATGCATCATGGGTTGATGCATATCAAGTCAAGGATCTGGACTTTAAGTGAAGATGTCCGTCATCAAGCTTCAAGTGAGTGTGCAAGGCAAAGTGTCACTAGCTAGGCTAAGGATGTGTTCATAGTCTTTTACCGGTCTTGGTGTTTGGTTGGAGACCGGATTGCAAGTATAGATTGGCATACTATTAAGAGGGGTCTTGTCGAGTAGCTTGAGTCTCATCATGTGTTGATAGCTCAATCTCGCTTGCTCTTGCTCACCGTGACATGATGCTATTATTTACGAATGTATTTTGTAAATAGTTGAGGCTCACGTGTCTAATCCTTGTAGCACGTGTCTATACTTTGAAAATATGTTTTACAAATGGTTGAAGTCCATGTACCTACTCTTTGTTGCATGATCTAAGTTTGCAAATATCGGTTTGTTATTTGTTAGTGTTTGTGCATTGTGTTTGTTCTTGCCTCTAGAAAAATGTTCATAAAATCCTGTATGATCGCAAATATTGCACGGTATTACTGCAGTCGGTAATACCGAAGTTTACATGGCGGTATGAAGTTTCCAGAGAGGAAGTTTTTGGAAGTTTTCTTGAAATCCAAAAAACGGTATGACCACATTTGATGAGTGGTACTACCGCAAGTTGGTAGTACCGAAATTTAGTTGGTGGTATGTTTTTAACAGAGATGATATCTTTGGGAGTTTTGTTTTGAAACTTAACAATCGGTACGACCGCATTTGAATGGAGGTACGATCGCAGATCGCAAGTATCGAAATACAGATGGCGGTATGTAAATTACTTTCAGTGTCCACATAAGCATAACATGCATGCATATAGGCATACTCTTTTATTGAGACATGATTGGGTATTTTAATATCTTTTTTTTCTTCTTAAAATACTAGCACCCATCTGGTGAACATTAGGAGCCCTAACCTTGTGCATCTAAAATTAGTAATTAGGTGATATAATGGGAATTTGGGAGGCTCATCACAATCTTGTTTGCAGGTAAAACTAATTGATAATTTCACCAACAAGAAAGGCATGGCAAGTCATTGCTACAGAATAGCCTATAGGTCAATAGAACGTTCACTTACAGATGAGGATATTAACGAAATGCAGGTACATGCAACGACTGCCATGATACGATTTTAGATGCTATCCTGATTGGATTCTGATCATACCTACAATTTGATTGCAGTGGAATGTCAGAGAAGCTGTGAAAAGTAAATTGAAGGTTGAGTTGAGATAAAACAGAGCTATAGTTCACGTGTTCAACCAGGAACTAAATTTTGCCTGTCTTTGTATGTAAATCCATCTATGGAAAGATGGCTGGGCGGCGACAGCTTCGTTGAGAACAGATGAGACTTAGATGAGAGAGAAGACTTTAAATGAGAGACTAGAGTTTAATTCTTCAAGCAATTCCAAATGATCAGCACTATGCCACTTGTACAGAGGGGTGACCGGCTGCTAACAATCAAATCACTAATTGAAAGGAAACTACCCTAGCAAACCAAGCTGACTAGATAACTGCACCATAGCCGCCATACGGCCGGCCGTGGCGTTGTGCAAATGCACATTCGTTAGCAAATTGACGTTAAGAGTGCTGATAAACGCCAGGCGGGAAATAAGAACTGTCTAAAGGCAAATTCACTGTGTTCTGTGACTATCATGGAGTTAACAATGATGATGACTTTCACAGTACATAATTAATTAGCGATACCATGATCTATGTGCAAATTGCTGATAGTGAAAAAAAGGATAATTGAGAATATGGCACTCCATGAAATGCACTTCTACGATTTGCCACAATAGATAATGCAATTTAGGATTTGCTATTATATAGCTTAGCCAATTCATAATTTGCCATTTTTGTTATTTCTCCCCATTTTCCTTTTTTTCGGCCTCGTGAAATGGCCACATAGCCCCTGCACTCTCCTCTCTTCCTATTTTCTTTCTTCCTCCGTATCCTCCTCCCACCGGTTGCCGCCTCTCCTTTGCGCCCCCTCCGCAGGCCGCGCTGTTGCCCCCAACCCGCCGCCTCTCCGTGTTGCCGCCTCAACCGATACCTTGCCTCGGATGCCGCCATGGCTCAACCGTCGCTGGCTCGGCTACCTCGCCTCGCTCTCAGTCTCACCTCAACCACCGCCTCTCCAACCGTCACCCTCATTACCGTCCTCCACTGCGCCATGCCAGCTCCGCCTTGGCGCCGCACCACCAAACCAGTTGCCACCGCCTCAGCTCCATCTCGTCTTCCACTGTGCCGCCTTGGCTGCCACATGCACTAGCCATCGCCAACGCTCTCGACCTTGGAGAGGGAGGGCATTGTGGCCATTTCGCGTGGCTGAAAAAGGGAAAATGAGGAGAAATACCCAAAATAATAAATCATGAATTGGCTAAACTATATAATGGCAAATCATGAATTGTGTTCTCTACAGTGACAAATCGTGTAAGTGCATTCTATAGAGTGACATATTCTCAATTGTCCTTAAAAAAATATGATACAGGACTGAAAATCAAAACTAAATTCATGTATAACACTAACTCATCTATGCATAGGGACTATTTTTACATTTCGCTAGAACATTAGAGAAGCAAAAAAGTTCAACTCTGTATGCTCTGTTTGTCAAACAATTGTTACTTAACAAGAAAGTTTGTACCTGTGTACTACTACAACAAAAACTACAATTACATCATTTAAATTGCAAGAAAAAAAAATTCTGGAAGGGGCTCGGGGTTCTAAGTTCTGAAGGATCCCCATGGGAGAAATTTTCTTCTTGACATGAATGTGGAAAAATGTTGATAATTACTGGACTTAAAAATGCCCTCCAACTGTTTATCTATCGATCTGCATCTCTTTCAATGTCAGGTGGTACTAAATAGCAGCCATTCCCGCGAGTTCACGCAGCTTCTCACACACAACAAAGGTGATTGCCGTCTGAGGGCCTAATCTTGCAAAGGTGGCAGACCCACTGAAAAATTGAGAGCTTATTAGGAAATTACAGTGTTAGGAGGGGAAAATATATGATTAATGCAAGTGGATTGATTCAAGTAGAATCTATATCAGCTGTAAAGCCTGCAATAGCAAGTGCCCACAAAAATCCTGCAATAAAGTACTTCTACTTTATATAGGTTGACAAACAATACTTCAAAATTTTCAATTTGCAAAATTTTGAAAATCGATGGAGATGTATACAGGTAGATAAATAGTCCTTTGGACAGTTCTTAATAAAGGAAAAACTGCTGCTGATAATCTGCAAAACACTCTCCTACTGATCTTTGATTAGCCACCATTTTCCATAAGTATCCTGGTAAAGCTAGCATGTTTTTCTTTTTTGGGTGCGAAGAGGTGAAAAATGACTGCAAGATAGAATATTGTTGACGAATTGTCAAATACAACGAATATATATATATATATATATATATATATATATATATATATATATATAGGATTAATACTTTCTACTCCCGGGTGTAGTTACTTCCACCTCTAATATACCACCTAAAAGACCTTGGCATACTCCTTTATCACTTTGGGTATACTCATATACTAATTATAAGAAACTCCAATGCGAACCATATATTTTGTAAATACCTTCATATTCGCATATAAAAAGGAGTATGTCTAAAAAAATGAACATACCATCTCTAAAAATGTATAAATACCACATAAGTGGTCTTATATATTCGTATACTACACATACATACTCTCGGTTGCGCAAGATACCCCCTATGTTGTGAGATACAGAATAGGGAGTAACTACACCTGAGAGTAGCAAAAAGGCTTCCTCTCTCTCTCTCTCTCTCTCTATATATATATATATATATATATATATATATATATATATATATGTTATGCATGGAATCCTCACCCTTTATAAAGTGATTTTACACCCTCTGTCAGCACAACCTGCAAACCAAGAAATGGTATGAAATATCAGAAGATAGGGAGTGTGTATAGGATACATTAACAGCCAGAAAAAAAAGGTCAGATCGACCAAAGTAAGTCAAAGAAGTATGTGGTCTAAAAAAAAGCCAAAGAAGCATGTAGGTACTGAAACCTCCAATTTAAAGGAAATGGGAATATGAGAATTTTTTTACACTTCATTCCAAACATAAGTTATACACATAGCATGGACAGTGTGCACAATCTGACAGTTTGTCCACTAACCTTTGCCCTATGTAGCAAGGACCTCTTATATGGCTCTTTTAAATTTCTTGCTGATTGGTGTTACTCTATAAAAGTATAAATTAATGCATTTCCGCACTTCTAACATACTCCTTTTCTCTTCTTGTGCCACTGCTAACTCGACAAATTGGTGACGCCTTAAACAACTAATTTTAGCAATGTTTGCCAACAACAATTCCTAATTTCACATACATAGCAAAACATAAGGTCAGGATGAACACCTGGTAAGCACAATGGAATCCATTCCTGTATACTCTGGCACCTTTGGACTCCCGTTGCAACATTAGCCTTGTTTTGATCATGTCCATAGGCGCAGTCACAAGAGTACCAGCTGTTCCAGCTATGCAACTCGACCTTTAAAGTAGACAGAAATATAGCTGTCAATTTATCTCGTCGAAGGATAGACATGAAACTGTAGAAAAAGAAATCACAGTACATGAGATGTAATTGAAAACCTTCTTCAAGTGGTGTCCACTTTAGCAAGGCCTATATAAAACGGAGAATAAGAAATTAGAAGTGATGTATTGAAGAATGCAACAACTTTATTCTTTTCTAGCAAAATATATAACAAAATGATGGATACCTGCTTGGCCTCATCATAAGTTGCCATTTGTGATGCCGTAAGGCAGCCTGCTCTTGCCATTGCTGGTCCAACTCCTTTCCAAAGCGCTTTGAGCCCTTCCTCTGCTACAATTTTCCTCATCACTCCAATTGTACTGGTTCTTCTTGTACTCATTTGCGACCTCACCTATAGGATGTGTCCAATCCAGATCCAGTTTATAAACAAAATCATACTTTTGAATAAAGTAAATATCATAACAGTATACCTTTAAAACCTCAGTCGGATTTGTCAATGCAGTTGCAAGGGCACCAGCAATTACTCCGGATGCAAATTTAAAAGCAAAGTTTGTTGAACCAAATGCATAACTGCAGACATACTTGCAAGGCTCATATAATCCTAATCGAAGGCCACCATAGATGACGGATCTAATCAATGCTGGTGCAAATCCCAGGTAGAGTGATTGAGGCCCTTCCCTTTCTACCATTTGTGTAAATATTGTCCCCTAACAGGTTTCATAATAACAATATACTTAGAAATAAATTTAGCATCAAAATAAGTGATACATAGGAAACCATTAGATGGTGAGTGACTATGAGTACCATTCCAACTAAGTTTCCTCTTTGCCCAGCAAGCTGCATTTGGAGCCTAACTTTGATAACATCTGCAGGATGAAAATGATGTACCTATATAAATAGTTACTTATTTTCCAGAAAAACAAAATATATGTAAAAGAGACCATTCTTTTGCCAAGTTAGCAGCATAGTAACGGAAAATTCGTTGTTATGCAAGTTAATTCAGAGATGTGCCCTCAATTTTCAGTCCAGATACTAATTGTCAAATATCTCTGAAAAATCATAATATGTATTTGCATGTCAAACTTGTACAACTAACTTTTTTAGGATAAATGGTATGGCCTAGGTTACGGAGAGGATAGTCGTGGGTAACATGTGGCCTTGGCCGATAGCTCCGGCCAGCTGGCGCCGTGATGGCGACCAGGCAAGCTCGGCAAGGGGAAGAGGGATTGGGAAATCAGAGAAGGAGACAGGGGATTGTATTTTCTGGTTTCATTGCTTGCCGAATTCAGAACAGCCGGCTGCCACTTATAGATGTGGCCCGGTAGTTACAGATCAATCTCTAATTATTAATTTCTTAAATTCATTCAACTAACTGGATCATGAATTGATCTCTAACTGTAAATAGAATTTCCTAATAGATAACATCCTAATGAAGCATTAACATACCAAATAGAAGATAAGATTCCTAATGGGACTTTCCTTGCACCGGGTTTCCTTCCGCCGAACCCTCTGCCGCCGATCGCACCAGGACTCCGGCTCCACCAGGCGCACTGTTGCGACCACATCGATGATACATAATTCCCCACATGACAATGAACATCACAAATTTAACTACACATCCATATGTCCCATATGTGCCCTTTTTGTTTATTGTGCATGACCATTATCCGCTACGATCCAGATAAAGGGATCATTGTCGCATTCTGTTTCTTTTATTTAAAAAATCATCAAAACATAGAAAATGTTTGAATGGTGGGAAATTACACTACAATGGAAATTTAAATGAACACACTTATTCCCCCCCCCCCACCCAAAGTAATAAGCATTGACTTGCCAAGAACTACCCCCCAGCACAATCGTACTTCACGATGTGGTACATGTATATCTATTCCATTTCATCTCTATCACCACACAGACCATCCACGACGATGCTCATCCCCAAAACACAACTTATTTGATATGCTGCGGTGGATGAGCATTCTTCAGCACAGCTTGTCGCACTGGGGAAATTATACCTGAACTCTAACTTAAACCAAAGTTTCCCAATAATAGTTACTGCACCACATGATCTTACTGACCTCATTGCAAAGCAGATAAGTGTTATAGAGGTATTATATGATATCTAATGGGTAGAGCTAAACCTGAATTAGTCTCGAATTTTGCATGCCCTATATATGAGACAGATTCACGACAAGAGCTAATGCATAGTAGTAACAAATTTGTTCCCCATTCCACCTAGATTTCAGATTCCCTGCGCCTCCAACCAAACCAAATATACGCAGTAACATACAAGAGCAGTTAGCTGACCGAGCGGATGCGTGACGGCGGTGGCGACGGCGACGGCGGTGCCGCTGGTGCCGAAGTGGTACAGCGCGTACGGCGGCGCCCCCTGCGCCAGTAGCCGCGCGTCCCCGGACCCCGGCCGCATTGCTCTCCTCCTCAGATCTTATGAAAAAGATCTGCAAGAACTGAAGAACCTACTACGCGCAAAGAAGAAAAGATGAAGGCGAAGCAAATTGGAGAAGATTTGGGCTCTGGACGGCGAAAGAACGCGAGGTAGAATTGTTGGTTAAATCAGGGGAAGAAAGATGGAATTTGGCACCCTAGATAGTCCAAGATGGCCGTTTCTTGGAAGAGGAACAGATGGAATTTTGACGGCAGGCGAAGAAAGAAAGAATGGGAAAGGGATCAAAATCAGACGAGGAACAGGAAAGCAATTTTCACGGTAGCGAGAAGAATCGAGGTGAGCATAGAAGAGTAAAAAAAGGGAAGAAACCAAAAGAGAAAGGAAAAGATCGGATCTTTTATCTCCTCTCTTGAAATCTCTCTGCTCCAGTTCTTGTGGAGAACCGAAGAACTGGAGTACTTTTCCAACGCATTTGCAATTTGTTTCGAACCAATGGAACGTCGCTTCTTACAGCGAGATGTTTACTTGATAGATAAATAGGTAAGGGTAGGACGGACCATAAGTGGGCATTTGGTCTAGTGGTATGATTCTCGCTTAGGGTGCGAGAGGTCCCGAGTTCAATTCTCGGAATGCCCCTATTTTTTTTTCCATTTATGGTATTCAATCTCTTATTTTTTTCAAACAAGATTTTCTCTTTGCTTCTATACACTCGTTGATTTTCTCTTTGTATTATATTCTTTTACAAGGTTTTATCTTTGTATTATTTTTCTTATCATCTAGCTTTACAAATGGTTGTAACAGAAATGTTGCAATTCATTAGAAATTGCTCGAGTATGGCTACAGACAGCTGTAGATTGTAAATTTCATTGAGATTATTTGTTCAGTTTCCTGTAATTTCCTCTTGTGTGACAATATTTTACTTTGATAAACAATAACAGAACCTCATACAACATAAGTGTTCTTTAATTTGGATACAATATTAGTGTAACATGCAGATGCTACAAAAACGAAAGGGGAGCTAATCTGGTAGGATAATGGAACTTGTCATGCTAGATTCCACACCTGTATATTATTATTATTCAACAAAAGCTCGTACAATCTGGCAAGCAGGGTTCCTTACTGTTCTTTGATGTACCCATTTGGGAAAAGAAAATTTTGGGCTAACACAAATATACAATACAAATTTTCAGTCGAGGCCGTCACATAATCTAACAGCTGGAAGAACGGCTGAAGGGCAAACTGATCGCTGAATCCAAAACCGAAAAAAAATATGTAAAAAAAACCTGCAGACATGAACGTATCTCTCACAAACGAGGCTTGCGTTCCGTACTCCCATTTCCCTTCGTGCTGTTAGGGTTGTCCAAGGAGTTTGCCAGTGCTCGGAATTTACCATCAACCACCGAAAATAAAGAGTTATTTCGATATTTGTCGGGGGTCGGAAAAACTGCACATATAATGGCCAAGCAAACTTCATCTTCAAAAGAAATATAGCTGAATCTCAAACGTAGTAGCTTACACACATTCAGATATTTTTAATAGAATTCACAACCCTGACAACGGTAGAAAAATTCTAACAATGTATGTATTCTTTCTTGTACAACAAACAGGCAAATTGGGAATCTAGGAAGTATGAAAAATAATAATAATGATACAGAACCTTGCCAAGCAATTGTCAAAAACAAGGTGGAGGCAATGAAATGAAACCTATACCCTCACCTGTGTTCCAAAGAGCGATTTCTCTAGTTGAAGAAGAAACAGGAAGAGGACGGACAAGGACATACAACTAGAACCAATTTTGCAAAAATTATGATAGGAAGGCAAGGTCGCTCTTTGGACAAACCTTATTATGTCTTTGTCAGAACAATATCACGCATCAAGTTATCTGGAGCTGTACGACGAGTAACAGGAGAAATGATGTAAGACTTGCTACTACGGATGAACTCTTGGAAAAATGGTATTTAAAAGGAGCAGAACAAAGTACCTGGCATGCCCGTGAAATGCTCAAATTGACCCATTGCTTGCCTTATGAACATCTCCAAACCACTAACAACTGTGGCCCCACATTCTGCAGCTTCTCGGAGAAGTCTGGTCTCTTTCGGTGTGTACACCGCATCAAAGACAACAGCATAAGATTTAAGGGCTTGCTGCAAAATTATGATTTGTCATTACATGAAACTATAAAGATTGAAGATATTAAGTAAAAATGACACTAATCAAGGCCAAACAAGTTTACGACCTTGGATAACGGAGTTTCGTCGACATTTGGATGCATTCCGATGGCTGTTGTGTTTGCAAGAATCATCCCTTCCTCCGGATGGTAGTTTTCCAACTCCACCAGAGTCAAAGCAGGACCACCAATTAAGTTGGCAAGTTCTTGAGCACGTGCTGGAAAGTCCAATAATGTTGAAGTCTTAACATTATGTATAACATCCTAATTTTTAGAGCCTTTTGTAAAAATTTCAAAATAAAAATAACCATTCGGTTTCGTTGAATTGCTAAAACTTAACTTGGAAACTTTTAAAATTTAAAGCGAATACGAATGAATCAAACTTCAACTAATTCAAAATTTAGTTTATTTTGAGTTTATTGGAGTTATCTGGTATTTAAAATCTAATTTTTTGTTTTGGCGAATTCCTGTCGTCCGTTCCTGCTCCCGCCTCCTCCTGCACATGTCTCTTGACCTTGCTGCCTCCTCGTGCGCCCCATTGCCGAGCCCTACACCACCTTCCCCAAACTGCTCCCTCTCCCCCTCCCATTCTCGGCCATAAAAGGGTCAGCACTCTTTCTCGACCACCCTCTCGTTGTCGACTATCCTTTCGGTTTCGACTATCCTCTCGGTTTCGACCATCCGAGACCCTTCGGTTTCGACCCCCGTTTGGTTTGGACCACCCTCTCGGTTTCGACCAGCCACTCGATTTCGACCACACCCTCCGACCAAACCCTCCCACCGTGTCTCTTTTCTCTCACTAACAAAGGGCCCGCTGTCACCCCTATGGCTTCTTACGGGACAATCGCCGCCGCGTTGCTCTGCTTATCACCACCCGCGCCTCGCTGCAGCTCGCGCCGTGCGCCACCTCGCCTCCCCGCGTAGCCACGTCACCGCCCGCGCCACCGCTTCCGCTCTTGGCGCGCCAGGAATGCCTCGCTGCCCGAGTGCACCGCTCACCGTTGTGTGCCACTCAACCCCCTTTCTATAAAATTCACGCGTCGAAACTCCTTCGCCCTTTTCTCTGCCTCGTCCCCCTCCTTCACCTCTCTTTGCGCCACTCGCGTCACCTTGACCACCTCCTCCTCCTCTTTCCTTTACCCTCCCTCTTCCCTCTCCAATCCCTATGTGTTCACCGGAATCGGAGATTTTCCGCTGCCATGCCCGAGCTGCACCGTCATCGATTGCCCCACCGTCGTCAACGTTCCGTCACCATCTTTTACACCGGTGATATTTTCGTCGCGTGATCTAACTGAGCTGGTGCGCGCACCTACTCGAGCTTCGCCGCCGCAACTCTTCGTCGCCGCCGGCCATCTCACCGCCGCTCTCTTCGTCGTCGTTAGTCGAACCTCTTTCAACCAGGTAGCCAAAACCTTCCGACCAGTCGAAACCTCCTTTCGACCACATGATTTCAAAACTTCTGAGAGCTCGTTCTCCTTCGTTCGAGCTCTAATTTGAGTGATTCAAATCTCTAAATTCACTAAAATCAGTATCTTTCTTTTGGTTCTAGTTTGGTAATTTTTTTAATTTTATTTGGAATTGTTTTATTTACTTGGCTCTGTTCGCACGTGTAGATTCCAGCGCTTCTAAAGAATTCTTGGACCCGACGACCGAAGCAGCTGACACCTTCAATGAAGGCAAATCGTAGACCTTTGATCATGTTGTACCCAGTTTATAAAATTATATTGTTTTATGTCAACATGCATTGCTAGTTTTATAATAACTGGTTTCGGGAATAGTTAAATGCCTAACTGTCATTAAGTCTCCTTGGATGATTGTGAATAACATGTTGACATGTACCCTTGGACACCATAGATTGGGTAATCTTAGTTGGACACTATTGTACTACCAACATGGGTGTGTATTATGTTTAGTCATGCTTTAATTATGCGATGGTCTCTCGATCACATAATTCAATGATGATAAATTTGACTAAACGAACTATGGAATTGTGACGCGGCCACTGTTTATAAAAGTTGTTGTGTTATGCAAGGGTTGTCATTTGGTTGGGTTGAATCAAAAATGATTTCATGCTCAGGCGAATGATCGTGCAGTAAAGGGGATGCAAGGAGCACATTAAGATAAGGATGTTTCGACTGAGTAGTCTCGAAGGACTTAACTTTGTGCGTCATTGATCTAGACCATACCGTACAACCACATGTCTAGGATAGGGTGGACTTGGCCAACAAATTAGCAATGTTTTGGATCGGTTTTGGTTTGGTTGATGAAACCGTGCAAGAGGGGGCCCAGAATGGCGAAACCTTAGCAAGCAGAACCGAGTCAAAACAAAGCTTTGTAAAATCCTTGTGATAGTCTCTCCTTGATTCACATGTCTAAGGAAACGTGTGTCTTATCAAGATGATTATCTCTTATAATTATCTCTTATGAGTCAAGCTGTACAACCTCTACAGAGTGTAAAACTATTCGAATAGTCGTGTCTCTGGTTATGGACAATGTCTGGTGATTTCAAACGAGGGTAGATTTTATCAAAAATGTTAGAATGGTTTGGTTGGGAAGCGAACGGGTTGTTCACTAGTCGTTGGTAGGGAAGTGACTCTTCACGAGTTGTTTCAAAGATCTTGATTGATTACTTATGTATTAACCTTTTAAATCGTGCTTTACAATCTACTTACTGTATTTACTATCGATATTATTTTCTACAAAATAGCTATAAAGCTATCCTTATCGAGCCTTGCATAAATACTATTTGCATAATGTTCTCTACGACTTGCGGAGCACTTTATGTACTCACAGCTTGCATCACTTGTTGATCAATAGCCGAAGAAGAACCAAGCAGCACCAAATTCTACAAGGAAGACTATGCGAACTAGATCGCGTCCTCCACTCGATTGCCTGTAGACATGTGGGGTGGCCTCTACGAGTTGCTCATTTCCGCTGCAAGTGTACCTTTTGTCTTTAGCCCTGCGTGGCAAACTCTGTAAAACCTTGACCATAAGGTCTTTTTGCTACTAAGTAATATTATGTTGTCTGCTTCTTTAGCTGTTTTGTTGTATGGTTACGAGTACACCAATGTTGTAATTGTGTAAGCTAGCTACTGATCTAGGACTAGTTCAGAATGCACAGAGGGTTCCGGAGTTGCATATCCGGGGTCCTGGCATTATGCCACTTGACTCCGGAGTTGCATATCCGGACCCTGACATTATGCCACCTGAATCTGGAGTTGAATATCCGGAACATGTATCTCAACACAGCCATTAGTGACCAAGCTAAGTTTTGGAACAAAGACATGCTACAAAACCTAGCTAAAACACAATAAATAGTTCAAACCCCAATGAGTGAAATTTTGAATTAGCACGTACTACTCTATAAGCTGGGGATAGTCACCAAGTTTGGACCCAGAAAGGTTAAAGGCTGCGAGGTTTGACTACAAGGCATAATCACTAGGTTTGAACTCAATCTGAAGTGTGTGCTTACTATTGAGATACGACACACTTCACCACTGGATGAAGCAATGGAAGGACTCAACGTGACAACTGATGTGTTTCTGCATGCGTACATGTTTATGATCAAATCAGTAGCACTCAAGGGTCTACAAGAAACGCATACCAAAAGTACGGTTTGCTATAACAACTCTTGCTCCCTTCTCTTTTGCACCATAAGCTAGTGCTTTCCCTGCACCACCAGCCCCAATAACGACAAAAAGCCTTCCAGCCAGTGGTGAAGTGGCGGACGTTGGTTGTGATGCTGCACATTGGTTCCACAGGCACTTAGAATTGAAAATCAATCAGTAATGATACAAGAATATAAAGTAGTGGTATGCAGAAACCTCTTATTCCATCCTCAATAGCAGAAATTGCACCAACATAGTCGGTATTGTAGCCAACCAGTTTTCCATCAGGTCTTCTGATGATTGTATTAACAGCTCCAATGTCCTGGAGAAAACAACATGCTTTGAAATGTTACTCTGGGTATCTTAAAGGGCTCAAGAACCCAGTAAATGGAGTAGCAAAAGAAATGGGGATGACATTACCCTGGCAGTAGGATCAACCTCGTCACAGCACCTAACCGCAGCTTCCTTATGGGGAATTGTGCAACTGCAGTCCAATTAATTGGATGGAAAGGATAAATGTCTGGTCACACATTTAGGAATAGACCATATAGTTGAATAAATAAAACTAAAACAAACATCACTAGAACAGATTGCTTGGCTCTAAGATTAAATACCTGAAGCCAGCAAAGTCTGGTGAAGAGTAGGTATTAAGAAATTTAGCCAAGTCATCCACCAAAAACGGCACATACACAGCATTGAAACCCACTGATCTGAAAGCTTCATTATGCAAAATTGGGCTTTTACTGTGGCCAACGGGCTTTCCGATAATACCAAACACCTTAGTATCTGGGCCTATCTGTCTAATGTTGTACACATTAATCAAGTCTGCGGCAGTTGGCTGTGCAGGTGCAGATTCTTTTCCTTTTTCGAGAGAGCCAAAAGTAAGGTACCCGCCAAATTTGGGGCAAAGCACGCGAGAAATAAAACCTCTGTCATTCATCACCAGTCCTATGATTGGCACCTGCTTTTCCTAATTCATTAGTCAAACAAAAGATCATGTAAACTAGGAATCGTGTTAAACCACCTGAGAAGTGAAGCATGGGCATCATCACATAGCATAATATCTTTCTCATGTATGAGAAGTCTTACGTCAATTTACGTGCATCAGTATTCACAAAAGCATTCCTAGTTAAGAAACTTAGTAATCTATCTTGTGTTAAGGTTACAATATATACTATTACTAACAAAAGCACTATTCAGATATCCTTATACCAGGAAACAAGCACCCAACAAATGATCTAAATTTTCTCAGGTATAAGAAATTACAGTTTCCATACACCAGTGCAGCAATTGAACATTGAACAATTAACCCACAGATAACCAAAAATAAAGGGTGTAATTTTAGTCTAGTTGTCCAATTATAATCTGTGTGTAGTTGCTAGCTGTAGCAGTTATTCTAATCCTGGTTCATGTACACATTACTACCTAGAGACTGGCAACTTACCAACCTGTTTTTGAAATTAACAGTATCCTAAGAACGTTAAGAATCTTTTAACAACACCAACCTGATGATACGCTGATAAAAGTTCAGATATAACTAAAGCAGACTCCTCATTGACAACATCACCCTGGTAACTTAAAGCTAAGGGTCAGCAACAGATTGCATGCTAGCGAGACAATGTAGAGTGGACTAATACTTCGAATACAAAGAATATATGTCAAGGCTTAACACTCATGGATATAGAACTTGAATAGAATCATATGATGAACTCACTTGGCAGTGTACAAGTATTTGAAACATTCTTGAAACATCAACAATTTCAGTAGCAGTCGTTGCAATTTTAACTATGTCAGCTCCTATTGCTTGAATCTGAGCCACCAAATTTCCAAGCTCCTCTGCTGATGGAGTGTTCTCAAAGTTATGGGATGAAACGATGAGCTTACAATTTTCAGGTTTCTTTCCAGACACGAGTTTCATGAATTTATCAGCAACCTGCATAAAAAACACAATTGTAGTGGGCAACTGACAACTGATTCACTTGTTTAAAATACACATAATTAACATTATAAACACATAATAATTGAGTGTTAAAATATCGATCAGTTTTAGACAGGGTTTATTTTCGTCAATATGTGACACGGCCATGACTACTAACCCTGTTTCTGAATTTAATTCTTGTGTACAAATTGTTTCGCATGAATTAATTTCAGAATTTTCTGAGAAAAAATAAGAGAATAATGTGACATATCAAGCTGGCATGTGTGTGGGTGTGGCGCATGCGAGCCAAGAGGTTAGCGTGGAGCACGAGTAAGCAATGCATGCGGTGTTTGCGCGAGGGGCAGAGCCGGTGCAGTGTACATGCATGGGACTTGTGGCCGAGTGCAACCAAGAGATCAAGTTCCTAACCAAATTGATTCTGATTTTGGGTAGTTTGGCATGTTTCCAACCAAGAAGCTAAATTGCAATTATGGAAGTTGCTACGCAGGAACAAAATGAGAACAAGTTGGATTTCTTGGAAAAGGGGTCTGCTTTCTTATTTGGTATGGTAATAAGAGATAAGGAAGGATCGCGGATTAGAAGGCACGAAATCAAGATTTGTTGCTATGCGTAGGACTAAAAGATCGGTCCATGCTTTCTGTTTTTGTTAGACAAATATCGTGTTCACACCGACTGTTCGGTTCGGGATCGTGTTCACACCAACTGTTCGTTTCGGTCTCGTGTTCACACCGACTGTTCGTTTCGGTCTCATGTTCACACCGACTGTTCGGTTCGGTCTCGTGTTCACACCGACTGTTCGGTTATATATATGTACCCTGCCTATTGGCCTCATTATGTAATTCTAGTGCTATACGATTGCTTTCATGGTATCGACGCCTGTGTTTTTTTTTTCCTTCCACGCTTTAACCAACGGCCTAGCAGCCTCATTGCGCCCTCGGCCGCGATCCTTCCCCGCCTCATGCCTCGGCTCCGCTCCACCCGCCTCCTCTGCCGCCGATGCCGAGGCCGCCGAGGTTGAACGCGCCACGCCACCGCGGCCGAAGCGTGCCGTGCTCTGGCCGAGGCGCGAAGCGCGCGCGCCGCCCGAGAGCTACGCCGCGCCGCGGCGCCAGGCTGAGGCGAGGCGCGGCCGCTTCGAGAGCGCGATCGCCGCCGCGGCCTTCGCGGCGCCCTCGCGTGCCGCCAGAGGCGGAAGCGGCCGAGGCCGCCATCCCACCGAAGACGACGACGCCTCTCTACCGACGGTGGCGACGGTGGTTCTCCTCAGCTGCTCCGGGACGCTCTCCTGACGCACGAGGCCGCCGCCATCATCAACCTCCACGCCCAGGCCGTCGGCGTCCAGAACATCCACGCTCTCGTCCCCGCCGTCCTCGACATGGAGAACAACAACTACACCCGCTGGCGCCACCAGATGCTCCTGGTTCTTGGGAAATTCTCCCTCCGGCGCCATGTTCTCACCGACGCCGCCGACCACACCTACCCCGACTGGGAGCGCATGGACTGCGTCGTCATGACGTGGCTCCTTGGCACAGTCTCTCCCGATCTCGAGGAGATTGTTCGGGACAACCATGCCACTGCCACTGCCCGCTCCGTCTGGCTCGCCCTGGAGCACCAGTTCCTCGGCAACCGCGAGCAGCGCGCGCTCTACCTCGACGCCGCCTTCCGCCACTTCGTCGAGGCGATCTCCCATCACCGACCATCGCCGCAAGTTCAAGTCCATGGCCGATGCCATAGGCGACTTGGGCGAGGTCGTCACTGATCGTACGCTCGTCCTCAACGTCATCCGCGGCCTCAACGAGCGCTTCGCCTCCATCGGCATGCACCTTCAACGTGGGCGCCCGTTCCCCACCTTCCTGGAAGCCCGGACCGATCTGCTGCTTGAAGAACTCAACATGGCTCATCGCTCGGTGCCTTCCCGACCGCCTCTCTTACCTACGTGCTGGCGGCCTGGCTGTCAAGAACCCAACAAGCCCATCGCACCATCGCAGCAGCCTCCCGCCGCTCTCTCGAAACGGCGGAACTCCGGGAACTCCGGCAAGGCGCGACAAGCGCGGCTGCGGTGGTAACAAGGGCAAGGCGGCGATCTGCGCGCCGCGCTAGTCCAGCTCTCTGCGTTGAACCAAGAAACATCTGCGCGAGCTCCTCTAGGCGGTCCATGGCCCAGCTTCTACAAGCCCTGGTCCGGCTCCATCAGCATGTGGCCTGGGAATCGTCCTCCCTCTCTCATTGCCGGCCGCTCGTCCTCCTCGGTAGCAGCCTTCGTCGCCGGCGCCCAAGGGCCGTTAGTCGCCACCGGCTACTACTACCCCACTACCGGCATGCCATCCTCGGGGCCGCGCAGGTCCGCTTCCTCCTTCAACACCGTGTCGCTGACTCCGCCTCAGCAACACGACTGGATCTTCGACACCGGCGCCACCTCGCATATGACCTCCGACGCCGGTACTCTTTCCCACACCTCTTCCCAGTAGATCCTCTTCCATCTTCCATTGTTGTCGATGCGGTGCTTTACTTCCGTCACCTCCATCGCACACTCATCTTCCGGTTCATTATGTCTTAATAATGTCCTTGTTTCTCGGGTCTTATTAAGAACCTAATTTCGTCGTCGGTTCACTTCGACAACAATTGTTCTATTGAATTTGACCTCTGGGTTGTTCGTGAAGGATCGCATTCCAGAGAGTGATCACCAGTGCAATAGCTCCGGGCGTTGTACCTCTTCGTCCTCCGCGCGTCATCACTTCTCTTTGCCGCACACCTCGCCACCACCGCTGCGTCCGCTCTATGGCATCGTCGTCTCGGTCATCCCGGATTTGAGACTCTGTCCAAACTTATGGCTTATAACAAAGACATTAAAAATACTATATGTCATGCTTGTCACCGGGCGTCATGTTCGTCTTCCTTTTCCCGTGTCAAGATCACGTGCTTCACATAGTTTTGAACTCATACATGTGTGATTTATGGACCTCGCCATCCCTAGTGTCTCGGGATTCAAATATTATTTGGTCATCCTCGATGATTGCTCACACTATATGTGGGCGTTCCCTTTACGCCTCAAGTCGACACCTTTCGACTCTATCTAATTTATTTGCTTTTGTTTCCACACGTTTGGCCGCACCATCCATCGTCAATGCGACAATGGGTGCGAGTTTGACAACCGGTGCCACACCTTCTTCCCGACCCACGGCACTCACCTCCGAATGTCGTGCCCTTACACCTCTGCTCAGAATGGGAAGGCTGAGCGCGCCATCCGCTCTCTCAACAATGTGGTTCGGTCCTCCTCTTCCAAGCCTGTCTTCCTCCTCGGTATTGGGTCGAGGCAATCGAACACCGCCACCATTCTACTCAACATCTTACCAACCAAAGCGCTGCGCCCCGACGCCTCATGAAGCCTTGCTAGGCTCTCCGCTCACAGATGACCATCTGCGCGTCTTGGTTGTCGTTGTTATCCCAACTTGACCGCCACCGCGCCCACAAACTTGCTCGCGCTCCACTTTGTGTGTCTTCCTTGGCTACTCGCTCATCATAAAGGCTACCGCCTCTCTGACACCAACTCCAACAAGATCATCATATCTCGCCATGTGATCTTTGGCGAGTCCTCCTTTTCTTTTGCCGAGCGGCCGTGCACCCCATCCACCGCGGACTTGAGTTTTGGACACCTTTACTAATCCGTTCCGGTGCCCATAGGCCCGACACGGTCTTTTTACTGCAGATCACCATCACGCATTCTCCGCCTTTGCCATGTGCGGCCGGGTCTCCAGCGAGCGCCTCATCTGCGACCGCCACGTCGGCGGTGTCACCGGCGCGCCTTGCTCGCTCCTCGCCACGACGTCACTAGCACCTCGACTACGCCTCAAGACACCACGTCGCGGCCGCCGGCATCCTCCACACGACCACGTCACGGCTACCCGCGTCCCTCGCGCCTCACATGCGCCGCCAGTGCCACACGGCTCGTGTCACCACTCAGGTGTACAGCCGGCGCCCTCGCCCCGTACTCCCGGTGCCTCCACCTGCGTCTCCGGCGCCTCTAGCCGTTCCTGCGTCCCTTCCAAAGGGCGCAATTGCCATTCCCCCCGTGGTCAATATACACTCCATGACCACCAGGGCGAAACATGGCTTCCGACAACCTGCTGCGTACAACTCCACGCTGCTGTCTCCTATTCCGAGGACATACAGGGCTGCTCTTGCCGATCCGAACTGGCGCGCTGCCATGCTAGATGAGCATGCTGCCCTTCTCCAGAACAACACTTGGGATCTTGTTCCTCGCCCCCCTGGCGCGAATGTGGTGACTGGCAAGTGGATCTTCAAACACAAGTTTCAGGCTGATGGTTCACTCGAGCGCTTCAAAGCTCGCTGGGTCCTCCAAAAGGGTCCGCTTTCTTATTTGGTATGGTAATAAGAGATAAGGAAGGATCGCGGATTAGAAGGCACGAAATCAAGATTTGTTGCTATGCGTAGGACTACAAGATCGGTCCATGCTTTCTGTTTTTGTTAGACAAATATCGTGTTCACACCGACTGTTCGGTTCGGGATCGTGTTCACACCAATGCTCGCTTTCGGTCTCGTGTTCACACCGATCGCTCGCTTCGGTCTCATGTTCACACCGACTGTTCGGTTCGGTCTCGTGTTCACACCGACTGTTCGGTTATATATATGTACCCTGCCTATTGGCCTTATTACGTAATTCTAGTGCTATACGATTGCTTTCATGGTATCAGACGCCCAGGTTTTTTTTCCTTCCGCCCTAACGGCAGCGCCTCGGCCTTGGCCACAGCCTCAAGGCCCCGGCCACAGATCCTTCCCCGCCTCATGCCCGCTCCGCTCCACCCGCCTCTCTCGCCGATGCCGAGGCCGCCGAGGTTGAACGCACCGCGCCACCGCGGCCGAAGCGTGTCTGCGGCATCGAGGCCGAGCGCGCCGCCTTGCAGAGGAGCGCCGCCAAGCAGGCGCTACCCGCCGCCGCTTCCAGGCGCCCGTGTCGCCAAAGCGAGGCCGCGCCGCGCCGAGGCGCGATGCCGCCGCCGGCCATTCGCGACGCCCTCGCGCGTGCCGCCAGAATGGAAGCGCCGAGGCCGCCATCCCACCGAAGACGACGACGCCTCCTCTACCAAATGTGGCGACGGTGGTTCTCTCACCGCTCGGGACGCTCTCCGACGCACGAGGCCGCCGCCATCATCAACCTCCACGCCCGTGCCGTCGGCGTCCGAACATCCACGCCTCGCCCCGCCGCCCTCGACATGGAGAACAACTACACTACCGGGCGCCACCGGATGCTCCCGGTTCTTGGGAAATTCTCCTCCGGCGCCATGTTCTCACCGACGCCGCCGACCACACCTACCCCGATCGGGAGCGCATGGATCGCGCCGCCATGACGTGGCTCCTGGCACGCTCTCCCGATCTCGAGGAGATTGTTCGGGACAACCATGCCATCGCCATCGCTGCCCGCTCCGTCGCTCGCCGAGCACCAGCTTCCTAAGAATCGCGAAAGCAAAGCGCTTCTACCTCGACGCCGCTTCCGCCACTTCGCCTGTGGCGATCTCCCATCACCGACCATCGCCGCAAGTTTAAGTCCATGGCCGATGCCCTAGGCGACTTGGGCGAGGTCGCCATCGATCGACGCCGTCCTCAACGCCATCCGCGCCTCAACGAGCGCCGCCTCCATCGGCATGCACCTTCAACGTGGCCCCGCTCCCACCTTCCTAGAAGCCCGACCGACCGCCGCTTGAAGAACTCAACATGGCTCATCGCTCGGTGCCTTCCCCGATCGCCTCTTACCACTTGCGCCGGCGGCCCTGCTGGTCAAGAACCCAACAAGCCCATCGCACCATCGCAGCAGCCTCCCGCCGCCTCTCCGAAACGGCAGAACTCTGTGAACTCCGGCAGGGCGACAAGCGCGACGCGCGGTGGGCGGCAAGGGCAAGGGCGGCATGCACGCCGCCGCGCTGGTCCAGCCTCCTCTGCGTTGAACCAAGAAGATCTGCGCAGCTCTCTAGCGGTCCATGGCCCGGCTTCTACAAGCCCCGTCCGCTCTATCGCGATGTGGCTCGGGAATCGCCCTCCTCGCTCTCGGCCGGCCGCTCGTCCTCCTCGGTAGCAGCCTTCGCCGCCGGCGCCTAAGGGCTGGGCTGCGCTTCGGCCATTACTACCCCACTACCGCATGCCATCCTGGGGACGCGCAGGTCCGCTTCCTCCTTCAACACCGTGTCGTCGACTCCACCTCAAGAACACGATCGATCTTCGACACCGCGCCACCTCGCATATGACCTCCGACGCCAGATTTTCCCACACCTCTTCCCACGCAGATCCTCTTCCATCTTCCATTGTTGTCTGAATCGTGCTTTACTTCCGTCACCTCCATCGGCATACCATCTTCCCGCTCATTATGTCTTAATAATATCCTTGTTTCTCCGGTCTTATTAAGAACCCACTTCCGTCGTCGCTTCGCTTCGACAACAATTGTTCTATTGAATTTGACCTCTTGGTTGTTCTGTGAAGGATCCGCATTCCGAGAGTGATCACCAGCGCAATAGCTCCGGCCGTTGTACCTCTTCGTCCTCCGCGCGCATCACTTCCTCGCCGCACACCTCGCCACCACCGCTGCGCCCACTCTATGGCATCGTTGCCTCGGTCATCCCGGATTTGAGACTCGCCCAAACTTATGGCTTATAACAAAGACATTAAAAATACTATATGTCATGCTTGTCACTCGGGCGTCATGTTCGTCTTCCTTTTCCTCGTGTCAAGATCACGTGCTTCACATAGTTTTGAACTCATACATCGTGATTTATGGACCTCGCCAATCCCTAGTGTCTCGGGATTCAAATATTATTTGGTCATCCTCGATGATTGCTCACACTATATGTGGACGTTCCCTTTACGCCTCAAGTCCGACACCTTTCGACTCTATCTAATTTCTTTGCTTTTGTTTCACACGCTTGGCCGCACCATCCATCGTCCAATGCGACAATGGGCGCGAGTTTGACAACTTCGCCACACCTTCTTCCCGACCCACTCCGACTCACCTCCGAATGTCGTGCCCTTACACCTCTCGCCGAATGGGAAGGCCGAGCGCCATCCGCTCTCTCAACAATATGGTTCGGTCCTCCTCTTCCAAGCCTGCCTTCCTCCTCAGATTGGGTCGAGGCAATCAACACCGCCACCATTCTACTCAACATCTTACCAACCAAAACGCAGCGCCCCAGACGCCTCATGAAGCCTTGCTAGGCTCTCCGCTCACAGATGACCATCTCAAGGCCTTCTGTCGTTGTTATCCCAACTTGACCGCCACCACGCCCACAAACTTGCTCGCGCCCACTTTGTGTGTCTTCCTTGGCTACTCGCTCATCATAAAGGCTACCGCCTAGACACCAACTCCAACAAGATCATCATATCTCGCCATGTGATCTTTGACGAGTCCTCCTTTTCTTTTGCCGAGCACCGTGCACCCCATCCACCGCGGACTTCGAAGTTTTGGACACCTTTACTAATCCTGCTCCGGTGTCCATAGGCCCGACACGGTCTTTTTACCCGCAGGATCACCATCACCGCATTCTCTCGCCTCGCGACCGCCATGTGCGGCGGGTCTCCAAAGCAGCGCCTCATCTGCGACCGCCACGCGCAAGCGTTGTCCACCGGCGCGCCTTGCTCGCTTCCTCGCCACGACGCCACTAGCACCTCGACTACGCCAAGACAGCCCACGCGCGGCCGCTTGCAAGATCCTCCACACGCCACGCGCGGCTACCCGCGCCCCTCGCGCCTCCTCACATGGCCGCTTACCGCCACACGGCCAGGTCACCACTCGTGTCTACAATGCGCCGCCTCGTACTCCGGTGCCTCCACTGCGCTCTCGGCGCCTCTAGCTGCTCTCGCCCTTCCAAAGGGCGCACTGCCATTCCCCGTGGTCAATATACACCCATGACCACTGTATGCGAAACATGGCTTCCGGCAACCTCGCCGCATAACTCCACGCTGCCTCTCTATTCCGAGGACATACCGGCCGCTTGCCGATCCGAATCGGCGCTACCGCCATGCTAGATGAGCATGCCGCCTTCTCCGTAACAACACTTGGGATCTTGTTCCTCGCCGGGCGCGAATGTGGTGGATCGCAAGTGGATCTTCAAACACAAGTTTCAGTCGATGGTTCACTCGAGCGCTTCAAAGCTCGGGCTGTCCTCCGCGGCTTCACACGCCGCCAGAGTTGATTTTTCGTAAACCTTCACTTCGCTCGCCAAACCAACTACCGTGCGAATCGTGCTCTCCGCCCTCTCCCGCAATCGCCTATTCGACAACTTTGATGTAAAGAATGCCTTCCTCCATGGCAACATTGATGAGACAGCTTGATCACGTGCGACCCTCCGGTTCGAGGATTCCTCTCATCCGATTACGTCCGCCGTCCGAACTGCTCCTCTACGGCCTCAAGCAAGCGCCGAGCATGGTATGCCTGCTTTGCGCCTTACTTGGTGTCTCTCGGGTTCATGGAAACCAAGTCCGACACTCGCTCTTCGTGTTCCACCATGGTGTCAACTCATCTACCGCCGCTCTATGTGGATGACATCGCCCTCACACTTCGCCGACCACACCCTCCATCGCACCATCATCGCTTGCAGCAGGAGTTCTCGATGAAAGACTTGGGTGATCTCCATCACTTCCTGGATGCGTGTTCACGGCTGGTCGATGGCCTTTTTCTCTCGCAGACACCAAGATATGCAAGAGATTCTAGACCGCGCGGGCATGGCTGAGTGTAAGCCCTGCTCCACCCCGGTGGATACCTGTTCCAAGGTTTCAGCGCTGGATGGCACCCCCGTCAGTGACGCCACTGATTTCCGGAGTTTGGCTGGTGCTCTTCAGTATCTCACCTTCACACGTCCGGACATCTCCTACGCCGCCCAAAGTGTCGCTTCACATGCACGATCCTCGAGCCTCACTTGCCGCTTGAAGCGTATCTCGCGGTATATTCGTGGCACTCTACACCTTGGGCGCTTCTTCGACCTTCAACACGATTCGATCCGTTGTCTCCGACGCGATCGGGCCGTACCGTCCCGATACCCGCAAGTCCACCTCGGGCTATGCCGTGTTCCTCGGGGATAGCCTCGTCTCCTGGTCCTCCAAGCGCCAGAACACTGTCTCCAGGTCCAGCGCCGAAGCCGAGTACCGTGGTGTGGCTAATGCCGTGGCTGAGGCATCCTGGCTGCGCCAACTCTTATGTGAGCTCCACTCCCCACCCAGCAAGGCTACCTTGGTGTATTGCGACAACATCAGCGCCATCTACATGTCATCCAACCCGGTTCAGCACCAACGCACCAAACATATTGAGATTGATCTTCACTTTGTTCGGGAGCGTGTCGCCATTGGTGCTGTCCGCGTTCTTCATGTCCCGACATCATCCCAGTATGCCGACATTTTCACCAAGGGATTGCCTACGCCTCGTTTTTACCGAAGTTTCGGCCCGCTTTGAACGTCTGTAAGTAGACGCCGCATCGGCGGGGCGTGTTAGACAAATATCGTGTTCACACCGATCGCTCGTTCGGGATCGTGTTCACACCGACTGTTCGTTTCGGTCTCGTGTTCACACCGACTGTTCGGTTCGGTCTCGTGTTCACACCGACTGTTCGGTTATATATATGTACCCTTCCTATTGGCCTCATTATGTAATTCTAGTGCCATACGATTGCTTTCAGTTTTCCCTACGTGGCATCCTTTCTTTATGTGATCTCGGATGGGATCCACCGTCGAGCCGACATGACAACCAAGTTAAAGTGGTGCATCTGAGTATTGTTGAGTCGGTTTGCGTTAGTTAATTCCATGTTTAATTGGTTCCGAGATGTAAAAGGAACTAAAGCACTAGTTTAAGTTAGGAACATTGAGTCATATGGTTTAGGAAGTTTATGTTAAGAGCCCAGATTGAACACATTAATTACTAGCCGAGTGCTCGTGCGTTGCAACAGATCTCAAATAAACATATATAAGTTCTAAACTTGAAAAACCAATATACATAAGGTAATTATTCCTACATCTAAAAGTTGCATACATAATTTTCATCCTATCAACAAGCCACAAATAGTCTTATCACAAACCACATACGTAGATGATCTAATTGTCAACGGAAGATCCTTATAGCAACATATGTGTGCATGCACAGATCTATCCACAAAGGGTAAATTTCTTATATGCCACTAGAATTTTGCGAAATCCCTTATTGTATCACTGACGTGTGGTTAGGGCCCACGTCAGTAACACAATGAGTAACATATAATGGATGAGGCAAACTTTCGGTGGGAGGAATTCACTCATCCACAAAAAATCCACCAACTCAAGAGGTGGGAAGGTAGATGGCAGACTTACCACCACCATCACCAAGTGCTTCTTTTATAATAGTAAAGATGCACGTGCGTGAGAGTCATAATTGGCCTTAAGGCCTTAGTGCGTGTGTTGGCTATATAAACCTATGGGGTGCGCCCAATGTAGAAAAGCAGAGTTGAATTATGAATTGAAAACACATGTGTTTTGGCCGCGTACTGTTAGGGTTTATCCCTATGTATCGTGCGTTGATTTTTTTCCCATCTAGGGTTTGTGAGAGTTGGCGTAAATCAAGGGTGTATTGCTTTTTAGATTGTCCACGGAATTTATACAATTCAATCTTCTAATTTGTGATCAATCATTGTTCACGGTTTGGAAGGCCACGACTGATCGCTTCTACTTCGGTTCTTGCTGATCTAGTGCGATTCAACCACATTCTTAAGCTCGTTACCACGCTAAAAAAGTCGTGTTACTATACCACCACCGGAGTGTTACTGCACGAAAGACATCGTGTTACTATACTATCGCCGGAGTGTTACTGAACGAAAGACATCGTGTTACTGCACGAAAGATATCGTGTTACTACACGACCACAAGAGTGTTACTGCACTTTTGCCGCTGTTCCACCGCGAAAGATCAGGCAATCTACAGCTAGGTTGCCCGGATACCCTGATACAGATACGTGATACTGGCGGTACCACGATACGTCATTTTTCCAAAAACACCGAGACGGTGATACGTGTATACATAAAAAATAAAAATAAAAAGTACAGAAATTAATGAATTACAATCATCTAGGGTTCAACCTACTAGTGTAGAAATATAGAAGTCGTAAGTTGTGGTGCACAAATACTATATCCTCATAACCTATTTCTTATTAAACTGTGAATCAAACCATGGGTACTCTAGTTTTTTTCAGCGCAAGAAGATGTTGGCTGCCCAAGAAATTTTAATGTCAATTGCTTTGCTGTTTGCTTTGGTCTAGATAGGCTCTATCCTCAATTGAGTCAAAGGAATTAAATCTACTTCCAAACAAAGAGAAATCAGCTAGTTTTTGTTTGTCGAATGGATTGACCATATGTTTCTGAGTTGAAAAAGGGGAGTTAGTGTAGAGAGGTATCAAGTAAGTATCGAAAAAGGTATCCAAGAAGTATCGGGAATTATTTTATTTTTTTGAAAATCAAGAAAATCACCGATACTCACAAGACACGTATTCGGCTATATCGGGGCCGTATCCAATCCGATACTGATACACCGATTTTGGGAAGTAACCATGTAACGTAGACCTATAGGATTTAATCTCATCTCGTGGTTCGATCTGCATCAATAAGCCTCTTAAGTTGGTAACTTGATGGCGTGAGCTTAAATTGGCATATACATATACTACATGCGAAAGTCTCAGAAACCTAATTAACAATCATAGCAACAAGCCTACTTGGCTGCTTTTTTCTCTTGAGAAGCAGCCTAGCATTGTGCGACAAGTAAACAAACTTATATTTTCCATTACATTTAGCTTAAAGTAAACAAACCTACTGAAAAAAAAAATATTCGCCTATTACTAGCGAAGAATAGTCTTGTGATTCAGTTCCTCAGAGAACGAGTGAGGGTAGAGCTAACCTTGAGCTCAATATCAACGTATTCAGCTCCCAGTTCCATTGCCAGTAGAAGCGCCTCAAAGCGTGGTTCGTCGTCGCCTTCGTATTCGCCTCCTTCCCACTTCGGCCTATGCAACCAACATTAAACGGTATATTTAGCTTAGGAACGCTGCAAACATCCTGAAATGTGTATACAGAGTTGACCAAACACAATTCGAATTGTTCCTTTCCTACGATGACACAAGGCACACTGAAAACCATTTTTGTTCCCATCCAGTTATATCAAAACCCGCTAAAATCCTCTTAAAACCACACGATTCTCCAATCCAATCCCGAACAAGAGCTCCCCTCAGGCAAGACTGCAAGAAGATTCCCCTCCCCATCAACCCCCAGCCCCGAGCGAGGCAGCCGGGCCCACCTGTAGGTGACGAGGGCGGGGAGCGGGCGCGGCTTGGCGAGGAGGACGGGCAGGTCCCGGCGCGGCGCGAACCCGACGATGCAGTCGAGACGGAGCTCCGCCACGTCGGCGCCGATTGCGGCGGCTGCAGCCACCTCCGCCGCCATCTCCCGCGGCGCTCGCGCCGTCGCCGGCACGCAGAGCAGCGTCCTCGGCCGCGCCACCACCGCCGCCGCGGGCGCCACCGCGGACACCGACATCACCGTCGCTGTCGTCGTCGGAGGAATCGGGCGTCGCGGTGGTTGGTGAGGGGGTTAGCTTTAGTTTTGGGATAACTAGCGGGTGCAAAATGCAACGAAATCCAAAAAGATACATATTATCGGGAGGGATTTTAAATCGCATAATAAATATTAATTTTTTCACACGTATAAAAATTTTAACTACACATATTGCATCACCTCCCAAATGTGCTGCTCATTTCAAGCCATTGCCAACCGACAAAAAAGAGGGCTATACGATCGATGGTTACCGTTTTCCAACCTGAACCCAACCCCGCCTCAGTTCTCATAGCCATTGGCCTCTACAACCCTCGTCGGACACATTGCGGCGAGGAGATGGGAAACCGGGGGAGGAGGCAGTGGCGGCATCGCGGTGGTAAGCAAGGAGGAGGTGGCAATGCTGGCTCAGTTGGTGCTGAGCAGGAGGCTACGACGCAAGGGAGGATTAGGATAAAGATGACACAGTACGGTGAACTCGAGACATCGACACAACAAGAGAATAACGCCTTCATCTCTGCCTCTTCCTCCCTTCCCCGATGCCTCCAAGGTATAGCCTCCTCCTCTCCTCCTTTCTCTCCAGATGCCTTCTCCCGTTCCCAACGCCGCCTCCCCTCTCCATACCTCCTCCTATCGCAGGTTGGATCCGTATGTTGGTGCGTCTCGACAAGGAATTTTGAGAGGGTAGGCGAGGCCAACCGTGCGCACAAGATAAACGATATCGTCCCGCTGCGTGGGGATAAACTCCTTCTTTTATTAGTTAATATAGCAATGTTTTGTAAGCAAAACCACAAATCTAGCCCCTCCCAAGTATCCTCTCCAGGAGGGTACTCCCATCGTCCACACAATTTGGTTGTAACCCCTGGCTCAAACACTCTGTTGTAATCAATTTATTCGTAATTAATTAGCTAAAATAAATTTATTTAGAATTAATTAGTCAGTAATTAAGTAGTCGTAATTTTCATAATTAATTAGTCATAGTTAATTATTCTTAATTAATTAGTCTTAATTAATTTAGTCATAATTAATTAGTCATAGTTAGTTAATCCAAATAAAGTAGTTGTACATAATTAGTGGTAGTTAATTAGTCGTAAGGATTACTATTTTTCTAGAAATTTAGTAGTTTTGTTATTATGCACTGATTAGGTTAAAGTTTTACATAAGGATTACCGAAGTGTAGTTATTTTGAAGAGATAGGTAAATGTAGGATAAATAATAGGTAAATGTAGGCTAAATAGTGTGATTTGTTTATTTAGTTGTGTATAGTAAAGAACGACGAATTACTCTTAACATATGCATTGGGTTGTTTTGACTTTAGATAATGTCGAACATGCAAAAATTTACTTGTGTTTTTTGGCGATGGTCTCGTATGTAAACATCTAGGCTTCTAAAATTGATTTTGGTAATTAATAACAATAATCAGTTATGGGGCTAATATGTATGCTAAGATATTTTGAAGACACGACAGTGTCATCCAAAGATGACAAAAAATGATATAGCTCAAGACAAAGATATTATGTAACCAAGGACCCTTTGATAGTTTTTATCGGTCTTGGTGATTGGTGAAAAGACCGAATTTATAGGCTAGATGTCGTACTATAAAGAGGGATCATGGCAAGTAGCTTGATGATTTATTTTGTGCCATCTTGATCAACTAAGACATGCATGCATCTTGAACTGCATCTGAAATATAGCTATCAGTAAACCTGTATGGCTACAAGTATAACCGCGGTACTACCACCTTGAGGTATGACCACACATGAAGTGCGGTACTACCGTAGTACGGTAGGTCCGATGTGTTATTTCCAGATAGCATGTTTTTGAGCGATTTTTCTCCTCTGGAAATCGGTAGTACTGGTAGAGTCGAGCGGTAATACCTGTAACATCCCAAAATTTGCCCCTTTTCAAAAATTTATTTCAAATTAATTAATTCAAAGTGTTGGATTTCTTTTGGAATTTTGCATTTATTTAAATTCCAAATCTAAAATTCATATCTAAATTTGATCGTCTCAATTCAAATTTCAAATCAAATCCTAATCTCAGTTCAACTCCAAATCAAGATCCAAATTCCAATTCTCAAATAAAAACTTTGATCCAAAATCAATTCTTTTTTGGGCCAATTTTGGATTCAAATTCTTAATTTGAATTCATCTCCTCTCAAATTCAAATCTCAACCGAATTTCAAAAATTAAATTTCCATTTGAATTTTCTCAGAAATGTAATATCATAATTTCATTTTATTTTCTTGGTGAAAACCATTTTCTTTTCTTTTCTTTTCTTTTTTCCTTTTCCTCTCTTTCTTTTCTTTTCTTTCTTTCTTTTTCTTTTTCTCTTTCCCTTTCTTCTTCCTTTCTCTACTCTCTTCCCGAGCAGCCCAGGCATGCCTCCAGCGCGATCCGTTGCGTCCCCCCTGTGCCCATTGTGGCGCTTCCGACACCTGCGCCTCCACGCCATTTGTGCTGCGCCACCGCCCTGCTCTGTCCCGCGCGTCGTGTTGCACCGTCCGCGCCTTCCATGTCATCTTCAATGCCACGCCGTGCGCCGAACCGCCATTGAGAATCCCGCGTCCCTGAGCCGCGCCGAGAATCCCGCGTTCCCCATCGTTTCCTTCCCCGACCTCGCCTATAAATGTGAGCACATGTAACATCCCAATTTTCTAGACTTTTAAAAAAACTTTAATTAGTTAGTAGTTGCAAAATTCAATATTTGGATTTTTATTTAAATTTATAATTAAAGCTTAATATGGATTTTAGCATCAAAACAATTTAATGTGATTAATCCCAACATCAACAATTGTCAAAACTATTTTATTTGGATTCTATGCGCTTGGACATATTTTCTAGAATTTTTCAGTGTTTATTTGCTATTTGGAATTTCTAGTATTTTATTAAAAACAAAAACTAATTAAAAATCTCGAAAAACAGTAATAGGCCGAAACCCATCCCTATGCGAATTCCGGCCTAGTACTGTGCGGCCCAGCCTCCCTTGTGCGCGCGCATTGCGCCGCTCTAACTGACATGCAGGCCCCGCATGTTAGCCTCTCCTCTCTCTCCGCGCGCACCACTTTTCTCGCTGACCGGTGGGCCTGGCTGCGTCATTGTTTCCGAGCCGCCTTCGTCTTCGTGAGTCTGGAGCTGCACCACCATTGTTCTTCTAGAAGCCCCTGTCCGGCAAATTAACTTTCCAAAAAAACATCCCCGGAAAATCATGCCAAGCTTGATCTCTATCTCTCCCGCATCTGTTCGAATCAAAATCATATCCTAATTCCGTTTCTATTCCTAAATCCGTGGAATACGAGTTCATCCTGATTTGGGGATCTCCAAACCCAGCTTGCTCGGGCCCTATAAAAGGTGCCCCGTGTTCGCATTGGTGCCCCCACCACGAACCCTAGATCAATTCCACTCCAATAACCCTAGCACCACCGCTATTTGAGTTTTAGAGTTCTGTCACCGCAACCCTAAAAGCTTGAATTCCTCCGCCGCCAACGACGCTTCGCCTTCGTGGACCGCGCCGCCAACTTCCTCGTCGCAAGAGCCTCATGTGCGCCTCTTCGTGACCCTGGAGCGTCTTTGGTGCTCAACCCCGACAGCGTCCGACCTTCGTTCTCCGCTTCGGCTGCAATTCCGGCTGACCCCGTCGCTCTCCAGTACCCACTCAGGGATCCTGAGGTGTGCAATAGCGAGAGCTATCCAACGCGCGTACTCACCGTCACCGTCGTGCCCTAAATCGCCATTGCCACCGACGACCATGGCTTCTCCGGCGATCCGACGTTACCCATTGACGTGGACGTCCGCGTGTGCAGCCACATCACCCTCGGTGCTGATGTGTTGCGTGCGTGTCAGCCACGTCGGCGCTCCCGTGTCGGATCACCAAAACCCCAGATCCAATCGCTCAGTGAACTTGGTTCACCATGAGCTGAGTCGCTGTCGTGTGGGTCCTTCTGTCAGTTCCACTGCGTCAACCCATGCACTCGTGGTCCCGTGAGCCGAGTCCGTGGACCCGGTCTATGGACCGTGGCCCCACATGTCAACCACTGTAGTTTTTTTAAGAATTATTTTTATTTCAGAAATTCCTCCATTGACATCATGGTGACATCATAATCCGATTTTTATTTATAAAAATAATTCAGAAATTCCATAAATTCCTATTTATGGTATTTTCTTGAGTTTTGATCTTGCAAAGGTCATATCTTCTTGATCCAAAGTCCGATTGAGCCCATTCAAATTCTTAAATTCATCTAAAATTGAGATATATTTACTTATGATTTTTATTTAATTTTTAGAGTTTTTTATCTCTATTATTTATTTATTTTATTTATTTATTTCATTTACGAGTAGACATTAATTCTTCGGGGACTTTTGAAGAAGAAGGAGTGCACCAAGATTAAGATCAGTACCTAGACCAATTCCAAGGCAAGTTATACATTTGATCATATTGAACCTAGTTTTCAAAATACTTTATTTCAATGTATTGCATTCTATTTCAAGTATTTATTTAAATGCTTTTGGGTTTAGGTATTAATCCAATTAGTTATTAATCCAAATTGTTATATCCACCTTGTCTATTATTATAACATAATCTTTTGTCACATTAGGTTGGTTCATTATTAGTTGGTATTATCCTAGCACCAACGTGGGTTTGTTAGATACGAGTAGATCGCTTAGCCATGCTACGAGTCATCATCTCATGTGAGTTGCAAATATAAACTTGACTAAGTGATTATGGAACTATGTGGTAAAACTATGTGTGTTGTGTACTATTACTCGTTGATGGCATGTGTTGCACTTAACCAACAAGGTGAGAAAAGATTTAGACTGAGACAAGTGGTGAAAACTATGTGATATGGTGGAAACTGTGTGAATGTGAATATTGGTATATGTGATATTTAGTTAGAAATTAGAAGTCTTGCCTTGGTCAATTAAGGACATAACTTTGTACGCCATTGAACTGGTTCCTACTGTACGACCACATGCCTGGTATGGGACGGGCCTAACTTAGTAAGTTATGGAGTCTTAACATTGACAACCCGAGTTGTAGGTTAGGCTGTGTGATGGGCTGGAGGTGTGATTCTTATATCGCGGAAAGTTCGCCACTTCCCTGTCCAACGGTATGTGTCGTGCCAAGCGCTGTGTGTATCGATTGGACGGCGGTAAAGCACATCGGGAGTGTCAATGCTTGAGATGAAGTTTTCGAAAGGTTTTATTGTGATCAGCTCTGATCCAGTTGATTGCATCGTGAGGGTAAAGTGTACAAGCTATGCAAAGTGTTAATCAATCTATTTGAATAGCCGCATCTGCAGTCATGGACATGCTCGGGGATTTCACACGAGGGGTAGATTTTCATAAAACATTTGTGAAGGGAGCTATGTGATATAAGTCGTATGGTTGTGTGAATAACTTGTTTAGATTGTGTGTCCTTTGTGAAAATAGTTATTCAACTATTATTGTTTACTTGTTTTAATATTGTTCTCAATCTATTATTCATATTTAATTGCAAATGTTGCCTTATGAAAAAAAAACCACAGAAGTCATTCCTTTGGAATAATCCATCATCTATAAATTGTATTTTGTGGTATGACTTGCAAGTACGGTTGTGTACTCATGCTTGCTTCAAATAATCAACTTTAGTGGAGGAGTCCTCATCTGCATTTGAGGTGGAGTTCTACGATGGTGCTGATCGTTAGGGTCTTGATCCCAATCGGTTGCCTGTGGTGAATTGACGGGATTCCACTAGGGTTAAACTTTGTTCCGCTGCTGCTATTTTATTTATTGCCAGCCCTGCGAGGTTTAATAAATGTAAACACAACCATAAGGTCAAAACCATTATTTGCTATTCAAATTAGTCGTTTATTCTATTAATCGTCTTGTGTGGATCGATATTCATCTATATTGATAATGTGTGCACTAACGTGATTATGGACTAGTGCAGAATACACAGAGGGTCCAAAATTGCATTTTTGGGTCCGACAACCTCCCGCCGCGTCGCCACCTCCTACATCCTCCCCAAGCCTATGTCGTTCCATTTTGGCCATCGGCCAGCGCCGCCATGCAGCCCCTCGCTGGCGCCGCCCCTTGTCGTGCGCCTCCCCTGCTCCTCTTCCTCTGCTCTGTCTCTTCTTCATTCCTTCTTTGCGTCACTTCCAAGTATGGCCTACCTGTCATACACGGTCATTCCCCTCTCTTTCTACCTCTCTCTCTCTCACTTATATATGGGGCCCAAAGTCAGCATTTTCTTTTGTTCCCTTAATTTTGAAATGGAATATTCTCTCCTTTTCCATTCTCATCATTTCATATGATATTCAAACTTCCGGATGTTCGTTCTCCTTCATACGAACTCCGAATCCATCGATTTTTGTTCTTAAATTCATCATCTCTCTAATAGTACTAATTTTATGTTTTTTGGATTTTATTTGATTTTCTATTATTTATTTTGCCTTGTTTGACACGTATAGAGTCCGACTCCACCGAAGTCAATTTGACCGGACGAGTGATCTTAGCCTTCGACGAAGGCGAGTCTCCTTTGAACATTTTGGACCTATGATTTTTAAGTTATGTTTCCAGTTTTAAAAGTACTATGCATTACTAATTCACATAAAATGATAATTTCAAAGTGTAGTTTGTTTAGTTAAACCTAAATTTGTTAATGTATTTCTTTGATAATATTATCCTATACCTTTGTAACCCTAGCATGGTAATTCCGTAATATTGATTACAACATTGTGGAATAGTTAAACATGGTAGAATTGCTTAGATATGCTTTTTGGTCGTGATCACCCAATGGGAGGAAACTATTATTGCCTTTTATGCAAATCCTTTTGAGAAATGTATCGCAATAGGTATTGTCGTTGGTTTTTAAAATAAAGTAAAACAGTGAAAATATGTTTAGACTTGGGCGGTGGTAAGTCAGGCGGGTGCAACTAGAGCACGAGAACTTGTATTGTGTTAAGTTTCGCCCAAGTCGTATTAAGGATCGATGATTGCGACTATCCAAACTGAGCACTACCGTACAACCATATGTCCTAAATGGGAAAGATCTGGTTTAATAATCTACTGAGTCCAAGCATTATGCCCGTAGGCTGTAGTTGATAGGTATTCTCTTGATTATGGTAAATGTACTTCCATATCTTGGGATGTGCAACTTATGGTAAATGTACTTCCAAATCCTAGGTAGTGAGACGATGGTAAATGAACGTCCATGTCTGTCGGGGCTTGCGTCGGGCAATGGTAATTGACGTCCATGTCCGAGTAGGTTATCCCCCACAATGGTGAGCTCTAGGTCGATGGTAAATGACGTTCATGACATAGGGTTAAACTCATTGGGCGGGGTAATATTAGGATAAAGTATTGTAAAAGGCTTATGATAATCACTTACCCGCACACCTTTGGAAGTGTGTAAAGCGAACATTATAACCTGATTATCTCGTGTGGGTCAAGCTATAAAACCTATGTAGAGCGTAAAACTATTCTAATAGTCATGCCCACGGTCAAGGGTGGGCAAGATACGTTTTCACATATTAGATTTTGGTTTTGATTTCAAAAGAGTAAATTTCGGGAACCCTGGAGCGGCTGGGACTCTCAGATAGTTTTTCTGGCAGCTAGAGCCCTATCCTTTTGAACCTTGGCGGCTACAACCTTGATACTAGTGGTTGGTAGCTAGAACCTCAACTAGTGATAGAATTAGCTTAATTATTGAAACTACTTTTTGTCAATTATGCTTTTATGAAAACTGTTGAAACTTAAAACATTACTTTGTGCAAAAGAACCATATAAGCCTTATTTGTTAAAGTAATGCATATGCATGTTTTCCAAGACTTGCGGAGTACTTTATGTACTCCCATGCTACACTCAAAAGAAATCTCAGAAGTCCTCAATGATGCCGTGGATGACTACGACTTCTTCACGTATGGCTTTGATGAAAGGCATTCGGAGTACTAGATTGCACTCCCAATCGAATGCCGAAGGGCAATTTGATGGGTCACCACTCGGAGTTTATCATTTATTGTTTCCGCTACTGTAGGACTCAATGTATTTTCACCTCTTTTGTATTAAATGGCCATAAGGCCGATACTCAGTTGTTTATTAAAGTTATTTCATGATTTGAACTTGTTATCAACGATGTTTCCATTGTGCACTAGCTACTGATCTAGGACTAGTGCAGAAATATACAGAGTGTTCGGATTCCGAAATCCGGGTCCCGACAGTACCGAACCATGTGAGTGCGGTAGTGCCGCACTAAACCTTAATGGCTAGTTCAGAAGTGATGCGGGGTGCCCGATCTTCTCGACGTAGAACCTCTCGATAACTTGTGTATCCTGACGAACCACAAGCTGATCCCCCGCGCCAATGCACGGACTTGCAACTCTATGAAAAATTCACCCAAACACACACTTGATTGGATCCTCGCTGACCACAAGCGAAGATCGTCGAACCCTCAATTCCCAGCGGAAAAGCAAGAACGACCCCTTGTTCTCAATGCCTAATTCCCTCTGTTTTGGCTATAAGCACAACAGCAGAATTAAGTAAAAGCTTTGAAAATATATTAAACGTGATCTAAGGTTACAATGGGGGTCTACCCCTCTATATATAGTGCCCCTACTCCTCCTCATGGCTGGCCAAGAGGCCCTACTCCTATTCTAATTCGGATTTGGAGTCCTACTCCAATTCCGACACATTCAAAAACAAAAAAGGAAACTCTGATTTTACAACAGTCATATTGATTTGATCATATCTTTTGATACAGGATTAATTTCGGAGTGAGGGAGGATCCGTTGGATCGGGCTTGAAGTTAGCTTTCCAACAAGCCCAAGAACACCCAAATCGGACTTCGTATGAGAAAGTTAGTTTTACTCGGGTATCTCACTGATTTGAATCCGAATTTGAGGCTGATTCCGAATCCGAATTGAATTATGAGTTGATTCCGAATTTGAATTTGGTTGGGCTTGTGAAAGTTTCGAATTTGACTTGGATTCTTGGGCTTCCCTTCCCTTGCTTGTCTCCCACGAGCTTCTCCTCCATTATGATGGCCTTTCTTCAAGAACAACCTAATATCCTTCATCTCCGTTCATTATTGAATCTTCCAATCTGAGCACGAGCAAAACACTGTTGGATAAACTTCTCTTGTTTTTCAACTCTCTTAGTAAGCTCATGTTGTTCTGAGGTATTTAATGAATTGAAAATATTATATGAAACAACATAGCTAAGCATGTCCGCATCATCCTCCCTTTCTTCAAAAAAAAGCCGTCCTCGGCTTTTGATAGCCTGAAAATGTGCTAGACGAAGAAAACAACGTATATGCATGGTATATGTATTTATCATCCAAACAAATTCCGTGTAGCGCATGATGATTTGCCGAACATGTATTAAACAAAGAGAACAACGTATATACGTGATATATGTATGAATCAATTGTTGTGTTATTCGCGTTGTTTTGTACAATCGATAGCTCGGAATCACATTTCAAATTGCACAACTGACTCAATTCAATGCCTAGTTGCCGATCACAAAGATATAAGTGCAAATCAAAACAACTCACGCGCAAAGATATTGGAACTTAGTGCAATCAAGGAATGAGTTATGTAAGATATAAGTGAAGAACAAAAAGCTCGTATTGCACAAGTTATAGAAAGACGCTAGCTAGTTGCAAATAATGAAACTAGGGCACAAGATTGCACAAAATATTAATATTCTAACAATTGAATCAAGAATGAGTGGGGATTTTCGCTCAAGTTTATGGTTCGGCTATGCGTTTTCTTTTTCCTTTTCTCTTTTCTCTTTTCTCTTCCTTTTTTTCTTTCTTTTTTTTTCTCTTTTTCCTTTATTTTTTTTTGAACTATTGCCAAAATTCTTGTTCTACCAAAAATGAGCAAAAGTTCTTTCCCACCTTTTGATCTTTGAACAATTGCAAGAACACAAATATTAATATGCAGCCGTAAGCAACGATTTAGCTAGTCTTCAATAGGTTCAAAGTATTCGCAAAAGATTGAAAGGTTCGCAAAGGATAAATTGATGTCTCACTTCTTTTTGTTTTTTTTATAGACACGACTAAAAAAATCAAACTAGGCTCAAATAAGAAGCAACGCAAAAATATTCAAGATCAGCAAACTAAACATGATTCTAATGGACAAAAACTTAACAAAACTCACTAGAATAACAAATTAAATACTACGGCTGAATTTTTTTTTTGTATGGCTTTTTCGTGTATGGGAAAAAAAAAAGATAACTAGATAAAGATCATACCGAGTCAACGGAGCTCTGATACCACCTGATGCGGGGTGCCCGATCTTCTCGACGTAGAACCTCTTGATAACTTGTGTATCCTAACGAACCACCAGCTGATCTCCCGCGCCAATGCACGGACTTGCAACTCTATGGAAAATTCGCCCAAACACACACTTGATTAGATCCTCGCTGACCACAAGCGAAGATCGTCGAACCCTCAATTCCCAGCGGAAAAGCAAGAACGACCCCTTGTTCTCAATGTCCAATTCCCTCTGTTTTGACTATAAGCACAACAGCAGAATCAAGCAAAAGCTTTGAAAAATATATTAAACGTGGTCTGAGGTTACAATGGGGGTCTACCCCTCTATATATAGTGCCCCTACTCCTCATGGCTGGCCAAGAGGCCCTACTCCTATTCTAATTCGGATTTGGAGTCCTACTCCAATTCCGACACATTCAAAAACATAAAAGAAAACTCTGATTTTACAACTGTTATATTGATTTGATCATATCTTTTGATACAGGATGAATTTCGGATTGAGGGAGGATCCGTTGGATCGGGCTTGAAGTTAGCTTTCCAACAAGCCCAAGAACACCCAAATCGAACTTCGTATGAGAAAGTTATGATGTTTTTACTCCGGACTGTCCTGCTGATTCCGAATCGGAATTTGAGGCTGATTCCGAATCCGAATTGAATTATGAGTTGATTCCGAATTTGAATTTGGTTGGGCTTGTGGAAGTTTTGAATTTGACTTGAATTCTTGGGCTTCCCTTCCCTTGCTTGTTTCCCACGAGCTTCTCCTCCATTGTGATGGCCTTTCTTCAAGAACAACCTAATATCCTTCATCTCCGTTCATTATTGAATCTTCCAATCTGAGCACGAGCAAAACACTGTTGGATAAGCTTCTCTTATTTTTCAACTCTCTTAGTAAGCTCATGTTGTTCTGAGGTATTTAATGAATTGAAAATATTATATGAAACAACATAACTAAGCATGTCCGCATCAAGAAGCTTGTAGTGAACCCCATATGATTGTTGAATAGTAGGTGCGGTAGTATCGGTCGATCAATGGCGATAGTACTGCACCTACTGAATTGTTTAGGGTTTTTCTTCAAACAGTCATTTTTATGGTTAGAGGTTATAAATACCCCATCTCCAGCACCAAGCTCGTAACCCCTTATATCATTGAATACATTAGAGTCATTGGTGGACTCTCTACTACTCATTTGCTCATATTTCATATTTTGGGGTAGTTGAAAGCATTGAAGTGCATTTCCATCATTTGTTGATCTCTTCGGCACTAGATAACCTTCAAGCAAGGGATGCGGTTTATTACACTTTGTATTTGCCGGCACCTAGACGGCTTGGAGGAAGATTGTGCAGTGATTTCCTCAAGAAGGTTGTGAAGAGTCCCGGCATCGTTTGTGAGTGGTTCGGTATTCGCCATCTCCGGAGTGGAGGAAAGGCAACCCCGAGTGGATTGAGATGTTGGTTCAACTTGTGAGCCGGTCCAATTCGTTTGGGCTTACCTTGGAGGTGTAGGCTTAATTCGTGGAGCCGGTCCAGTTCATTTGGGCTTGCCTCAATGTAGATTAGGAGAGACCGGCAAGTCTTCGAACACCACAGTAAAACATCCTTGTGTCATTGTGGTTTCCTCTCTTGTGAATTACTTTGTGCAATGTGCATTCCTAGAATTAAATTGATTTCATGTCAAACTAGAATTGCAAACCCTAACTTAGACTTAGGGTGTTGGTGCACTCAAAGCAAACTAGAATATTTAGGTTCTATTTGTGCAAAACCGAATTAACTTTTGCTTCCGCATTAGCAATCGGTTTTAGCCTTAGAGTTTATTTTTGAAAAGGCTATTCACCCGCCTCTAGTCGATCTCCTCGATCTTACATCGTACAGGGCGGATCAGGCGGGTTGAACATGTCAAGATGTCTATTCCAGTGTTACTTAACAACATGTCGTAATCCTTAGCAATTTGCACTAATAAATTAATATTTCAGAAATGCCAAAAACTCGCATGAAATTGGGTGCATGAAATCGTACGCTTTCCTTATATGTATGACTTTCTACGTATTATCACACATACCAAAAATTCATTATCATATGAAATCATGTCTTGTATTATCACATGCACCATAAAGTAGTTATGTGTTGAAATTAGGGCACATGAAATCAGGTTGTATTATTAATTTAATCATAATTAATCAATAGTTACGACTAATTTATTTGGAGTAACTAACTATGACTAATTAATTACGACTAATTAATTAAGAAATATTTAACAGTGAATATTACAAAAATTACTACAAAATTACAAGTAATTAATTATGAATAAATTAATTCTGACTAATTAATTATGAATAAATTAATTACAAGAGAGGGTGTCCGGACCAGGGGTTACAACTAAATCGTGTGGATGAGGGAAGTCCCCCCTAGGGCACGGAATTGGGAAGTCCCCTCCCTTAGTGAGGGGACTCGGGACGTCACCTCCCCTGGGGCACGGTTTGAGGAAGTTGTAACATCCCAAAATTTAGCTTTTCAAAAATCCTTTGAGTAGATTAGGTCCCTGAAAAACTTTAACAATTTTATTTGAATTAATAAAGATTAAATGTGACTTTCTAAAATTAAAATAATTTAATATGGTTAATATAAACTTCAATTAAATCAAAAGCATCATTATTTGGCTTCATTTTGCTCTAAGGAATTTTCTGTATTTTCTTGGAGTTTTTTTGCTATTTATTTAAGCTATTTTGATTTTATAGTCTTTTCTTAAATTAGAAATCAATTTCCTTTTTCCTTAACCTTCATGGGCCGATTTTGATCGGCCCACTCCTCTCTCCGACCTTGAATCAACTATGTTGCGCCGCCATCCAAGCCCACATCCCCTCCTCCAGGCCAAACCCTAGCGTCCAGGGCCCATCTGTCAGCCCAAGCTGCCCCACACATGCGCGCCCGCGCCTGTCCCGTGTCCGCCAGACTCAGCGCTGCCACCACCTTGGCGTCTGCGCCCATATGCCCTGATGCTATTTAAAGCCCGCCATCCTCATGTTGCACACCTGCCTCACCTATCTCCGCCGCCACCCGTATCCTAGCCGCCACTGCTGGAACGCCTCGTGCGCCGCCACCCGAGTGCTTCTTCTCCAAGCCCGGTGCCGCCACTTCGTCATCGGTCTCCGTCATTGTGCCTTCTCGATCCTTCGTAGCCACATCACCGGAATCGCCCCGTCCGCCTCCTCCGTGTGCCGCCACGAGTGGAAGCTCCTGTGCCTCCAATCGCCGGTGCTACTTCGTCTTCTTCCTCTCCGGCCACGCCCGCGACAGCCGACACCCCTTCTTTGTGTTCCTCCCCTATTGGTAAATCCCTCACCAAACTAATCATGTCATCTCATGTTCCATGTTACGATCTACAATCCTTGACTTTCAATTTTGTGCTTCGTCCATTGAGCGTCGATGTCTTCCCCATCTCTCACTTTCGGCCACCGCCCTTTGTCGGCCAATTGTGCTGTCTCCGGTGAGCTCCGCCGCAAATCAACCCCACACACCTTGACCCCCATGCCACGTTCAACCTTTTGCTTCCTCTCACGATGTCGATGTGTCATCCCTCGTCATCGCCAATGGGCAAGCCGCCGCCACTACTGCTTGTCCCCAAGTCACCGGCGACCACTGTTGTTCCTTACCGCCGCACCCGCGTCACCATCTTCGATTTGCTCCCCTATTTCTATTTTGCACATTCCCTCGTGTCGCCGTGACTTGCAACTCCAACGAGCTGGGAAGCCCGCGCGCCACCATGCCATGTCGCTTGTGCCGTGTCATGCCCATGTCTCCTGCCACCTCGCGACCATGTCACCCTCTTGTTCTCAATGTCACCCACGTATGTGCCACGGCATCACTGCCACCTAAGCTTCCAACCGTGCCAAAACCCTAATCCCGAACCTCTGTGGACTTGGTTCACCATCAGCCAACTCACTTACATGCGGGCCCCATTTGTCAATTAACTCTCGGTCAACCCAAGTTCATGAGATTGGTCCACCATGGACTAGCATCCCTCCGTGGACCTGGTCCATAGACCAGTGGCCCACATGTCACTCTATTTACCTCTTTTCTGGAATTATTTTAATTCTAGAAAATTCACAAATATCAGTAGGCCCCACATGTCACACACTCAACCATTTTCTAATATTTTCTAAATTGATATTTCTGTGGACCCCACCTGTCGGTTTCTCTCTCCCTTTTCCTTTTTCATCATTTTTTCCGAATCGAACTTCTGAGAGCTCGTTCTTCCTCATACGAACTACGATTGAACTCATCCAAGTTTCTAAATTCATATAAATTCAATATCTACCTTCCAGTACTATTCAATTTTAATTTGAAGTTTATTGGATTTGTCTTTTTGAATTTTATTTGCTTTTATACTTTCTTTCTTGATTAGACGTTGACGTCCTAGAATTGCCTGAAAGAGCTAAAGGTCAAGGAAGTAGAAAATCTAAGATAAAATAAGAACATCATTGCTATAACAAGGCAAGTTGTACCTTTGACCATGTTAAACCCAATTTTCCAAAACTACATTGATTCAAATCCTTGCATTTTACGTTAAGTATTTATTTAAATATGTTGGGATTAGTTATACACCCATTAGTTTATATCCACCTTGCCTATTGTAATATTATGATCCTTTGTCACTCTGGATTGGTTAATTATTAGTTGATAATATCATAGCACCAACGTGGGTTGGTTAAATACGAATAGTTTGCTTAGCCATGCAATGAGTCTTTGATATCATTTGAGTGCAAATATGAATTTGACTAAGTGATTATGGAATATGTGTAAAACCGTGTGCAATATGCTATTAGTCGTTGATGGCTTGTGTTGCGCTTAACCAATAAGGTGGGAAAAGATTTAGACCGAGGCGAGTGATGGAAACTGTGTGATATGGTGGTTATGTAACTAGAAAAATGTGAATGGTGGTTACTTAGTTAGAAATTGGCAGTCTTGCCTTAGTCAATTAAGGACTTAAATTTGTGAGTCATTTAACTACGCCACAACTGTACAACCATATGTCTGATGGGACTGGCCTAACTTAGTAAGTTATGGAGTCTCGATATTGACTACTCAGGTAGTAGGTTAGTGATGGGAGGAGGTGTGTACCGCTTCGATTGGGTCACATCGATGGACGGTTTGCCGCTTCCAGGTCCAACGGTGTGCATTGTATGAAAGCATTGTCAGGGTTGGTATGACGGTAAAACACATCGGAGTGTGAATTATAGAGATGAAGTTTCAGAAAGGTTTTATTGTGATCAGCTCTGATCTAGTTGATTGCATCATGTGGGTAAAGTGTACTACATTTGCAGAGTGTTAAACAATCTATTGGAATAGCCGCATCTGCGGTCATGGACAAGCTCAGGGATTTCACACGAGGGGTAAATTTTCATAAAATAATTGGAAAGGGACAGCAATGTGGGATAACTTATGCAGTTGTGTGAAAGAAATTGATTAGGTTATGGAGGCTTTGTGAAAATACTTGTTAAATTTTATTATTGTTTATTTATTTTGAATTATGCTTTAAATCTTTTATTTATATTCAATTGCAAATGTAGCTTTATTACAAAATAGTCATAGAAGCCATTTCCTTGGAATAAGTGATCATTTATAATTGCATTCTATGTTGCTACTTGTTGAGTACTCTATGTACCTTTTCTTGCTATACGCAATGTTGTTCAGTTGAAGAAGGCTACATCATATCATTGTCGGTCAACAAGGTGTACTTCGAGAATGGTGATTGTTAGGTCGCACTACCAGATCCGATTGCTTGTGGGCATATGGATGGGCTTCACTAAAAATATTCCGTTACCTTCGCTACAACTTAATTGGGTTACTTGCCTTCTGAGGCATTAATGGTAAGCTTTGACCTTAAGGTAAATACTCTAATAATTATTGTTATTTGCCTATTTACTTGTTATTTTTGCATATGGAAGGATATTTCATCGATGTTGCCACTGTGTGCACTAGAGTGATCTGAACTAGAGCAGTATACACAGAGGATCCAGATTTGCATATTTGGTTCCAACAGAAGTTCCCTCCCCTAGGGCACGGACTTGATACATGTCGCCCGCCAGCAAGTCTGCGGTTCCATTTTAGGCTTTGATCTCTAAAAGGGGCTAGATTTGCTATTTCGCGTGCGAATAGTGTTGTATTAGCCAAAAACTCTACATTTCACCACACTGCTTACTTCTTCTGGGAGGTATATGGAATCTGATGTGGCACGTGTCCATTGGAGGATTTTTTTAAATAATACTTTTTAACAAAATAACATAAATACATGCCCGTATAATATAATTACAAAAATGAGCTTCTGTCGCTATTTAAAATGATGACAAGCCATTGTCGCCTGTTGGATTAGTAACAGGGGGTCGTCCACCAAACATTATTAAATGTCGATGCTGCCATTTGGAATGGTGATAGAGAAGAAAATCACCAATTGAAATGGCGACATATTCATGTCACCAAATCAAATGGCAACAGGACCTAAAAAATTGGCAGAAACAAATTGAACTAAATTTATATTTATATTGACAGAATGCAGGTTCAAATTTTACAGGATTTGACTAAGTTATTTGGTAATATCTTGTAGTGCTTAAAGAAGCTAGAATTTATTGATTGCGTAGATAAATCCATTATAGGTTAATTTCACCTGCACTGTTGTTATGAGTGTGGTGTCTCTGCAGCCGATTTATTTCAAAAAAGAGAACAAAATATTGAATAGAGAATAATTTAGGAATTAAATTTAAGAGATGAAATTTCAATAGCGATAGTAAGACTTCGTAATGTCGATGCGAATTACATGGCATGCAGGGTTGGTTATGTGCATTTGTTTGTCCCACTACTCATACGGTACAAACGACGACATGCACAAATTATCAAACCGATTTACATGTACGATACATGTGTACCTTTTTGGAATTGGAAAAACTAGTGGATCGAAAAGAAGTCGAATTGGAAGGCAGCCCTGTACTAGGCTTCTAGGATCTCCTCGGAAGTAACCACCCGCTTGGGAGGAGCATCGGGGACCATGGCTGGCTTCCCCTTGTCCGCCGTGTGCAGGGCCTAGTCGTCCTTAAAATGCTGTTTGGGGGTCTTCCACCACCATCCTGGTTTCTTAGGCTCCATCGCTGCCTTTTCCTTGTCTTCCTCTCTCTCGGTCGAGTAAGGTTTCCAGTGGGTGAAGATCTCGGGTAGCACCACATAGTTTAGCATGCAATTCTGCTGGATGAATGTCCTATCGTACATGTCCGGACTGTCGATCCATTGGAAGAAATAGGGACGCTCCTCCGACTGCCATTATGCACAGATAACGTTGGTGATATATGAAATGTAATGTACAATGTGAAAAATAGATGTATGTGTGAGATTCTCTTATGCGGATATCTGAGCACATTTAGTGCGCCCGGGGTGGTCGCCAGGTGTGTGGAGTGAATGATATGCATCGGGTTATTGTAGTCGCACCGCGTGCGTGAAAACTCTGGTGGTACATGTGCATCCTTCATTGAACGATCCGGATTGGCTCCTACCTTCCCGACAAGCTACTTCTGCTTTCGCATCATCTATCCATAGCCTGATATCTCCAAGTTCGACGTATTGATCTTCTCAAACTCTCTTCTCCCTCCTTTGTCTATGTAGTGTGAAATTAGTTGGAGTAGAGTGTTGGCTGTGGTGGTGGAGTGTACCCCGCTTTTATAAGCGACTAGGGTATAGTGTTGAGGGAGTAAATTATGGCGAATGACAGAGTGTGGTCATTTTCGGTCTAAAAATATGGGATGACTAGTGAGTGATGTCTACTTACTAAGAAAGGTTGGTCCGGGTTGTCCTTTTGGTCTGAAAAAGTGGTATAGCAGGGTATGGTCAATTCGGTTTGAAAAGTTGGGGAGGTGAGAGAGGAGAGAGAGGGAGGACGGTGTGGGTGGGGAGCATGAGAGGGAGGAGAGGGAGGGAGGGCAGCGCAGGTGGGGAGCCTGCTAGTGCTAGGATTGCTGATGTGCAAACGATCAATGCTCTTGGTCATCTGACTTGTCGATCCAACGGACATAGAAGATAGAGGAAGAACGTATCATTCACCATCACTAAAGTCTTTTTAAGTAGTAAAGATAAATTAAAAATAATAAAAATTGTTGTTCAACTTCCAAGTTTTTTGTGTGTATAAGAGCGACATTAGTGAGGTGTAACCGTGTCAAGCTGTGCCTTGTTAGCATTATTTTCGGGGATTTTTGCAAAAAAACCCCATTGGCAATTAGTGAAGTTTCTCTAGTACTTAAAAGAAGGAATCGGTGGTGGTCCGTCCTTCCACTATCAATCACGTCCGTTAGATCAAACATCAATCAACGGTCCAGAATATCTCGCAGCAATAAACCGCCAAACCCTAGCGGACCAGCGTAAAAAATCGCGCACATTGCACTCGCGACAAACCCTAGCAGACCCGCGTCCGTCTCGCAAAAATTATACAAAAATTTATTTTCCGTTGCAACGCACGGGCATGCGACTAGTAAGGTTAAAAGAAGGAAAAGCGGCAGTGTGGGGCCACGACAGCTGTTGCCTCGCACGATGTAGAGGACTAATGGCGTCATGAAGATGAGGTCCCATGCGGCGACCACATGTAACAGCGGCGGCGGGATCTAGTGTGTTGGCTTCGTACGACCGCTATGTCAGGGTAACGAAACTCGTCAAGTCTAGGGAGCTACGTGCGACGCCGAATCGACGATGATGGTTGTGCGCACAATGGCAACAGCGCGCTACCGGAGCTTTGGGCGACAATGACGGCGTCGCTGCGCGCGACGGCATCAACGACTCAGCGTGCGATGATGGATTAGCAACGATGATGAGGCCCTAGATGCATCTACTATGGTAGTCAATATCCCTAAGTTGCAAGTGTGTACTAAACCTCAAGTTGAGCCAATTATGCATCAATGGAGAAAGAAACAAGAACCAGGTTTGGCAAAGAGCAAGGAGAGGGAGGTAGGCCGAACAGGGAGCTTGAGCGGACATGGGAAGACACAAGAACCAAGAGCTTTGCATATTGCAAAGTTTACAAGAGAATTCGGCCAAGAAAAGACAAAAGAACTAAATTCAAACTCAATTCCGAAATCAACATATTTTCAGTATAAGAATCCTAAATGGGTTTGGATTGGAGCAATTCCAATTCAGATCTTTCTTTAAAAGAAGTTAATTATAAATTACTTGTAATAGGATAGTTTAATCTATTTTTAGCAATTAGAGTAGTTTAAATTTTGAATTAAAGGAGTTTGCAATAGGGATTACTATTCGGATAACTGTTCACAAGTACTATTCTGAGTTGGATACTGTTCATGCTACAATACACGGGACGGTTATTGTTCATTACCTATATATATTTAGGGTAGAGCCCCATTGTAAGCAAGTTAGAGTTGAAGAAAATTCAGAAAAGTCACATATTTATGTGGCGCAAAATGAATACATACATTTCGGAAATTCCCATGCAGAGTTTTGTGATTGCGTGAATATTAGAGGGAGGTTGTTCTTCCAAGATCCGTGATTCCTTGTGGATCATCTCACCAATTCGTGGCATCCTCAATTTCTCACGGTTTGGTGTTGTTCTTCCTGTTTGATTTTGTTTCTCTCTTCGGATTGATTCAACATCAACCAAGTATTACTTGCTTTGGAGATACACTTGTTCTTCCATTTTGCCGAATCAAGAAAGAGAAAAGCGGAGTTTTGCTTCAATCAAAATTGAAATACAAGTACCGTGAAAGATTGGGTCACATTCGCATCAACATAGGTTGATCTGTATCATCTTGGTATCAGAGCGTGGTTGATCACGGTAAGTGTAATTTTTTCTTAGTACATTGAGCTTGATCATGATGTCAAGAACTAGCCAGCGTGGTTCTAATGGTGGTTCGGACGAGGAGCCTATGTACGGTGATACACTATTACCAGACGTACGTGCTCAATTTGATGCAACTACCGGCTATTTTCTTCATCGCGAGAAGGTTTTATGCCATCAACTTGAAGCTCAAATCCAAGGAGTGCAAGACACACTGAACGATCATCTCAACGTGAATGAATGTCGTATGATGGAAGGTTTTGATCGTCTGAATCTTGCTATCCTTCGCTTGGAGGAGAGGCTACCACCGCCACGAGGAGCTAATGTACCGGTGCTGCCCCAACCACAACATGGATGTACACAACGTGTTGTACGCCATGCCGGAGATGACTTCTATACTGCTGATTCAGAGGAGGCTATTTTCGATGATCGTGAAAGACATCAACGACGTCCACGACGTGATTACTTTGATCGTCGAGGTACTGGACATGGTATTCGTCATAATGGAGGTGAATATGAAGATGGTGGTATCGGGAGAATCAAGATCACCATACCGGAGTTTAAGGGCAGATCTGATCCGGAGGCTTATTTGGAGTGGGAGATGTGTGTTAATCAAAATTTTGACAACCACCACTACTCCGAAGAGAAGAAGGTTCATGTTGCCTCGATTGTGTTCACCGAATATGCTATTATTTGGTGGGATCAATTGAATCGTGCAAGGGAACGTCCTAACACTTGGGAAGTAATGAAACAAGCTATGCGGGAACGATTTGTGCCGGCATACTATACAAGAACACTGTATACAAAGCTATGACGACTTACACAGGGAGCTAAGACGGTGAGCGAGTACTATCAAGATATGCAAGTGCTCATGATCCGTACAAGTGTGCGTGAGTCGGCGTAGGCGACCATGACACATTTCTTTGAGGGGCTGAATGAAGATGTGCGAACCGTGTTGATTTAATGCAATACAACACCGTGCAAGAATTACTTCATCAAGCGGAGCGTGCTGAATAATGGGTGAAGGACACTCAAGCAAGGGGTGGCTATACCACTTATAGCACTTTGAGACGTGCAACTTCGCATGATGGAGACGCGGAATCAACTCCTAAACCAGTTGCATCCACTATACCAGTTCGGAGTACATTCAAGGAAGTTTCGAAGCCTACGAGTGTTGCAGGCAAAGAAGCCTCACATGCAGATTCTAGTGCATTCTCTATGGCTAGAACAAGCAACATTGAATGCTTCAAGTGCAAGGACCGATGTCATATGAAGAAGGATTGTCCAAACATGAAGACTGTGTTGCTTACACACGATGGCTATGCAACGGAGAGCGACAATGATAAATCTGAACCTTTTGATGAATCTGAGAAGCTAGAGCCAATCATTTGTTATCCAGAACAAGGTATTAGCTTGATAGCTCAAACGGTGCAGCGTGATAACACCGTTATTGTGAGGAAAGGACAGCGACATCATATCTTTCAAACCGATTGCAAGATAAAAAAAAGGTGTGCAAGTTGATTATTGATAACGGGAGTTCAACCAACATGATTGGCAAGAATGTAGTGGAATCACTCTCATTGTCCACATGGAGGCATCCTAAACCATATTACATCCAATGGCTCAACAACGTCGGCAAAGTCAAGATCACACACAAGGTGAGAGTGCCACTTACTATTGATGGCTATGTCGATAAAGTGGAGCGTGATGTGGTACCTATGCATGCTGGTCATATTTTATTGGGACGTCCGTGGCAATTTGATCTGAATGTTACACATCAAGGATGGTCCAACCGATATACTTTCATACACAAGGGAGAATTCCATGCTTTGCTGTCAAAGACTGATGAAGAAATCATGAGTGATTTGGTTGTAGTTAGCAAGAAAAAGGTCGTAAAGACTACACTAAAACCGAGGACAGTTTGCTTCAAGAAGGGGAGAATGATGAGGCCCTAGATGCATCTACTATGGTACTCAATATATGTAAGTTGCAAGTGTGTACTAAACCTCAAGTTGAGCCTATTATGCATCAATGGAGAAAGAAACAAGAACCAGGTTCGGCAAAGAGCAAGGAGAGGGGGTAGGCCGAACGGGGAGCTTGAGCGGACATGGGAAGACACAAGAACCAAGAGCTTTGCATATTGCAAAGTTTACAAGATAATTCGGCCGAGAAAAGACAAAAGAACCAAATTCAAACTCAATTTCGAAATCAATATATTTTCACCCTAAGAATCCTAAATGGGTTTGGATTGGAGAAATTCCAATTCGGATCTTTCTTTAAAAGAAGTTAATTATAAATTACTTGTAATAGGATAGTTTAATCTATTTTCAAAATTAGAGTAGTTTAAATTTCGAATTAAAGGAGTTTGCAATAGGGATTACTATTCGGATAACTGTTCACAAGTACTATTTCGAGTCGGATACTGTTCATGCTACAGTACCCGAGATGATCACTGTTCATTACCTATATATATTTAGGGGTAGAGCCCCATTGTAAGTAAGTTAGAGTTGAAGAAAATTCAGAAAAGTCACATGTTTATGTGGCGCAAAATGAATACATACGTTTCAAAAATTCCCATTTAGGGTTTTGTGATTGCGTGAATATTGGAGGGAGGTTGTTCTTCCAAGATCCGTGATTCCTTGTGGATCATCTCACCAATTCGTGGCATCCTCAATTGCTCATGGTTTGGTGTTGTTCTTCCGGTTTGATTTTGTTTCTCTCTTGGATTGATTTAACATCAACTAAGTATTACTTGCTTTGGAGATACACTTGTTCTTCCATTTTGCCGAATCAAGAAAGAGGAAAGCGGGAGTTTTGCTTCAATCAGAATTGAAATACAAGTACCGTGAAAGATTGGGCCACATTACGCATCAACACAGGTTGATCCGTATCAAACGAAATGGTCACTTCCCTGAGAAAGAATCTAGTTGTGTAAGATGCAGGAGGCTACGACGATATCAACTTGAGTTGAGAAGGGGAATAATGGAGTGGCATCATCGAGGACTTTGAACCTCCTCTTGAGTGATCCAAAGGCGTGCTTTACGCTTACTCGTAGAGAGGAGTGCCTAAGATTGAACAATTCATTTTTATTAAGGGGAGGATTGTTCCCCCCATTCATTCAAGTGGTACCTCACACTGCGTAAAGGTGGGATGAACCTAGATTTGACTCCGTAACCAGCATCCACTCGGTAGAATTTCCCTAAAACATGAGGAACACATTTATGAAGATGTTATACTGCTATATGTATAGACATATACTGCTACGAGGATGCTATTTACCTTGATGAACACATAGTTCATTCTCACGCTCTATTGCATTGGCTAACACCGTAGCATCGTGAGCAGTCCCCTCCAACCAGCCAAGACGTATGTGAAACGAAGATCAAAGTCTACAATCTGCCATGACATTTTGAGTAGGAAATGACTTCCTACCACGAAATGCTGCCTCCATAGATGTACTAACGGAGGTCCTTATATGTGTACCATCAATGGCTCCACTGCAATCCTATTTGGTCAAAAAATAGTAAAAAATAATTAGTAACTGTAGGACCGTAAAGGCGACTAGGGGGGCTGAATAGGTGCTTTCTCAACTTTCTCGCCTAAATCAAATTCAACACGAACTTTACTCCTTTAGCTATGAAATCTAAGAAGATCTGTAAGCGCACAGTGGAAGCCTTGTGCTGAATTCGATAACCCCGCTCAACCACACGACACACAAGTGGAGAAATGAACTCACTGTTCTGGATTGGGCACCGGCGGTTTGACCGGCTACCAAGGGATCGGCCGACCGACGGTCAACAGCTGATCGGACCGGCTACTAATCGGCGGTCGGACCGTTAGATATCGGTTCGACCAGCGATCTTGAAGCGGTGCGAAACGCGGCGGTCGGACGCCGTTATAAAACAGTCGACCGGTTCGATCGATCTTGAAAAACAAGCACAAATCCAAAACGAAATTTGATCCAACTTTTGATTCAACCAATGAAACTTGACCAAATTTGAGCACACCTCCTAATGATATTAGAGACCTATTTCTAGCGACGATCCTTGGATCCACTTCGCAATCGATCTCTCAAGGTTTTACAAAGAAGTGCACAAACCCTAGAAATATGAAAATCTTGATTCAAGACTTGCTTGTGGGGATTGATGATCTAGATGACTCTAGGAGTATTCCCACACATCAAAGCAAGATAAAATAGGTCAAGAGACCAAGCATAAACCCTTGAATCAAGGAAGCACCAAAATCATCCAAAAGAGAGAAGAACACAAAGGGGACAATTGCTCTTTCAATTAAGCATCACAAGATTGATTGAACACACTAGATGCTTACAAAGCCTCTCCAACAAGGAGGACAAGAGCTCACACAAGAGCACACTCACAATCTCTCCAAACCCTAGCTTCTCCTCTCCTCTCCTCCAAACCCTAGAAAATGAAGAAGGGGGACAAATGAATGCTTAGGGGGTTTTACATCTCCCCCTTTCTATTTATACTAGAGGCCTAGGGTTTCTCTTTTGGGACCCACTCACACATGGGACCCACACACTCATAGCTATTGAAGCAATCGCCTGCTTCACCACGTGTAGGTTGATCAGCGGTTCTCATCACGTCGCCAAGCCTCTCTTGTCCGAATCCCATCGGAACCTCCCAGAGACTCGCACCGACTTCCGCACCGCCTGATCCAACCAGCTGTATCGAACTACCCGTTCGATCCATCTTGTCCATTCTGCACCATGCTTGAGTCACACGACCTCACCCGGCATCCATGATCGTTCTGGACCTCAGCTCTCCAAGCGTAGTCCCGATCCACCTCACCGTTGACGTCGTTGACCTGCAAGCCACCTGCACAGCAATAGACAAACAAATCGTTTCCGGGAATAAGTTCTTCACAACTTGACCCACATTAGTTCCGCAATGCAATATACAACAATAAAGCATTGAAGTCCATCCATAAAACACATTCAAATCAACTCAATGCCAACTTAGCTAACCTCCAAGTCATCGGTGGTCTGACCGCCCCACAAGGCCGGTCCGACCGATCCCTAACACGGTCGGACCGCTGAAAAGACTTAGCCAAATTTTGTGAAAATCCAAACCTTCGGAAATTTCAACTGAATAGAACTTTTGATTGGGAGCTCCAAAAATGATGTGACCATATCCAGGAGACTCCCCTCACTTGCCTACACAACCTATTTTTGGCTCAGCTCCAAAAACCACTTTTCATTTTGGCAGTCGGACCGGCAAGCACTGCCGGTCAGACCTTCCCACCGCGGTCGGACCGGCGACTGGCCGATCGGACCGCCCGTGTCTGGCGACAACTCGAGCAAACCCGAAAATGCGACAAATTGCAAACCAACAAAGCCATTGCCAATTGACTCATCATCCTGAGATCATGCACATATCCTCACGATATCCACAGTAACCCACAAATGTTCCCCAAAATTCTCTAAGGTATACTTATTAGCTATCACACCTTACAAAAATGGAACACATCTTGGTTCCCTACAATTTTGCTTGGGGTCTCCAAAGAAGGTGACCTAAGAATCTCATTTCGTAGCTCACCTAAGGCATGTAAGACAAGTCGAAAATATCGGCTAACTGTTTCACCTGATTGAGTGAAATTGGTTCCAACTAGTCTATTTATGAGGTTATGGCCAATTGTGTTCAGGAATGTCACATCCCCAAATTAATAAAGAGGATTACTATGCATCTCATTAGCATGCATCATATTTTCAAGCAATTACCTTATACATTGCACTAGGAAAATCTTATCCAAATATATAAACATACACTTACGAAAACAAACACTAAAGAAAACAGTAAGATAAACATATGAACATCCTCTAGAATAAATTTATTCAAATACTATATTAATTATCTTGAATTAATATAATTGTTCCCAAATTTTTGGAACCCAATATGAACCACAAAAAAAAATCAAACTCAATTAATCACCTATGCTTTTGTGAAATTAAAATATACCTAATAAATCTTGAACAGTGGGTTTACCAATTTTTTTGGGTACTAGGTCATCCCAGGAGCCTCTCTAAATTATTTCACATTTTTAGGAATTTATTTGCCATAATTTAAGGCCTAGTCAAACTAGAAGATCCAATTTTAAAAATCAGTCAAAGACCACATTGTTCCTCGGGCTTAAACCGGACGCCTGATGCAGCCGATCCGAGCCCGACGCATTACTGTTCGGTGAACCCACTCGAGCAGCGACCCTCCGATCTAGATCCATCGGCTGATCTCATCGCGCGCGCGCCCCGCTCTTTCCTCCCCTCTCACTCTCTGCCGCTGGGGCCCGCACGTCCGACTCGTCTTCCTCCGCTGTCACTCGCGCTCAGATGTTGTACACCACGCACCCGCTTAGCTCTGATGCATGCCGTCACCGCCGTGATCGCACTGCCCAAACTGACCAGTCCCCGAGCTTCCCTAGCTAACGCCGCCTCTCCTCCGTCCAGTTGTCGCCTTTAACCTGCCTCCCTACACCTGTTTCTCCCTCACTTCTCCTCCGGCTACCGAGGAGAGGGAAGCTAGCGTGAGCTCTGTTCTTCGGTAAGCACCTCGTCTCTGGGTCTCCGAGCCTCCTTTTCCAATGCTGGTTCCATTTTTGCTAAGTCCCGACCTCGATTTTACTTGTAGCTACCAGGACTCCAGCGCGTCTTTCTCGGCTCCGGAGCGCGCACCGAAGACCTACCTCGGGGTAGCCTCGTCTTCGGTGAGTGTTAACTTAAGACTTGTGCGTCATATCAAGCCCCTATGCATGGTATTTGAGAACCCCTCGACCATTTTTGCCAATGTGTCTCAGGAGCAGTGGCATTGTGAGATTATCTCTTTTCGGCCGAAGGGCGTTGGTCTTCGTTTTCCGCTCCGGCCGGTGAGGCATTTTCGAATTCCCTTGAGTTACACAATCTGAGTACTACCCCTTAGCTTTTCCATCAGCTGTTTGTCCCTCAATGTGATCAGGACGACCTCTCCTGCATGCAGCGGCGCCGCAGTGGACCTCCCGTCGCCAAGTTGACTCCGGCCGTCACCCCTTCTCTCCGGCCCTCAGGTAGTTTCCCCTGACTCTATTGATGCTTGGGCACCCACTAGTTGACCGCTACTGAGCTTCAGTTCGCAAGGGCAACATTGCCGTATTGGTGTCGCCGCCTCCCTCCGGCTCGCCGCCGATGTAGGTCAGCTCAGCCGTCGAGGAGACCGTCTGTAGGTGCGCACGATTATTATGCACACACCTGTACCTTTGGATCACGCCGCCGTGGTCTGGATCGCCGGCAATCCCCCGGCGAGGCAAGCTCGGTTGTTGTCGGACATGTTCGACACCGTAGCAACGCCATTAAGGCTAATCAACGACTTTAACGGCTAATGATTGAGTTAAGTATTTAATGGATGTCTTAAAGAATAAATGAGTCTATTACATGTGGGCCATGCACAGAAATCGGAATGGTTAAACTGCGGCTGACAGGTGGGCCTGGCCACTTAAACGCGCTCACCAGCGTCTTGTGAGCGGCCAGGACTCGCGGTCTCGTCTTGTCGCGATGAACCTCGTCAGCAGCAGGAGGCCCCACTTGTCAATCAGGAAAATAAAATCCCTATGGGTAAATAAGAAATGGCACTGTGGCTGGCCCCACCGGTCAGTGGCGGTGGCTAGGTGAAGCATCGGTGAGAAAAGTGTTAATCAATTAACGAAAATCAGGATGTAATTATTTGTAAACTGAAAAATATAATTAACTTCAAAAATGTCTAACTAATTCATTTTTAACTCCGAATTGGGTGAAACCAGTGCTGGTAATTTTCATTTTTGATCAAATTTATTTAAAAATAAGTTACACATTTTTCTCTATAGCAGATAATATATTTTTGGAAAATGAGTATTTAATTTATTATCTTTACAATAGAAAAATTGTTATAACTTTGAAAATTCGTAACTTTTGCATAGAAGCTCCTTATGAGGTGAACCAATTTGCAGTGGACTCATAATAATGTGCTCTATTTATCTATGTAATCATTGGTCTCATCACTTCTCTATAAAGTTTGGCCAAAGCTCTAAATTAAATAAAATGCATTTTCGGGACTTACAAAATTCAAACGGCCATAACTTTCACATACTAAATGAAAATGGAATAATTATTGCACCTAAATTCATCTAAAATCAGCATATAACCACTGTAAAAATATCACATATTTTTTAGTATTTTGTATTTTGTACCTTTTCTCGATGCTTATTCGGTATTACCTTTATATATAGATCACGAAGCAATTCTTATTGACTCTTACGCCACCGAGAGTGAGCAACTAAGCTTCCTGCAAGGCAATCATCATTTGAACTTTATTTTGCATCATATGGATCCCAATTTTAATACATTAGTATTTAAAATGCAATGATATTGCTTGCATGCTATTTTTGGTATATCGTTATGTTCTGAGTAGACTAGTTATATCATATATTTGCTGGTTGTCCTTGATATTTCCCATATACATATGCCTAAGGTAGATGCTTGTGATGATGAGATTGTTGTGTGATGAATGCTTAGCCGTTGCGGGTCTTGATAACGCAGTAGATATATTGACGGGGTTAGGTCGTCAATTTTGGGAGACACACAATAATTTTTATTCTTTTATAAATATTTGTTCAGATTGTTACATCTGGTTATTGAGTTCAAAAGTTGCTATTGTTAAATGGTTTTTGGGTCTGGACAAGTGGTTGTAGTGTGGGTGCTGTTATGCACGAGACTCAAGTTTGTGGTTGTCTTGTCCGGTCCGTTAAGGACCGAGCCATGGGCTTTCATTCCAAGTACCGAGTGTACTATCACACGCGGGATATGGGTAATGTACGGTTAAGTAAGGGGGAGTTTCATTGTGTTAAGTCCCATGGTGGTGTGAGGATATTTGTGTTTAATCATTTGTTCGGAGGAGTTGAGGTAATTTTCTATAGTGTGCATGGGAGCACCAATTTCAGTTCTTTACATTACATCGGTATTATTCCAATGCAACTTGTGAGCCCTCTTAGCAGGCGCTATCCGTAGCCTGTACTAACTATGGGAACAACTCCTGAGGAGGACTTAGCTCAATGGGGATTTCTTGCTAAAAATAACCGTATCTCGATTCTCCGCGGCCGGCATACCTAAGGAAGTGTGCTACTTTCTGGAGGCATCTGGAGGCTTACAGGCTAGTCGAGTCGTGTGGGTAAAGTAGTACACCTCTGTAGAGATAATCTATTCGAATAGTCGTGTCCACGATTATGGACAACACTTGGTTTGGCATGCGTCATCGTTAGTCTCAAAAGTTAAAAGTTGACATGGTTATAACTTGGTTACGCCACGAATGGGATGTTCATGTGTTTTAGTTTATCAAAGTGGACAACCACTTTGATATTGATTGATCCATATTATTACATATATCTTGTGAAACTTTCTCTTGAAAGAATATTTTTTTAACTTGGCTTTTGAAAACTAGAAGGTCTAGGGATGTAAGATGTTGCGTTTTCTGCAAAACTAGAACCACTAATGCTATCCCTGTGATTGCCCAATATGCATAACTAAATTTTCTTTGTGTAAGACTTGCGAGTACCCTTTTGTACAAAGCCAGGTGTTTGCTGGCTTTTCAGGTGAGGACGACTTCGAGCCCAATGAGCTCGTTAGTGTCGATTTAGACGACACTGACGAGTAGTGTTGTTATTTAACCCCCAGCCGATTGCCTTGGGTTATGAGGCATACCTTGCTGGACCTTTTGGTTTATTTATCTTGCTTTCGCTGTTATCTATCACTCTTATTTGAATTTGGTCGGTCGGCCGTTGTGTAATAGTTGTAGACTTAACTATTATGTTGTATGTCTTTTGGATTTGTTAATGTGCGATGTTGTATGGATGTGATCAACGTTGAATGAGAGTATGAGCGTGTTGGTCGCTGATCCTGGGAGCCAACACGACCTCATACTCGCTGTTATGAATCCCACTTTAACTTATCTAAGCATTGGCTTGACCGTTTGGAGAACCGGTAGTCATGTAGTGCTTGCAGAGGAGCGACGCGCATGATCACCGGGGCTCTAGTTTCGGTCGGGCTCCTCACTTGGATGAAGTTAAGGTGGAATTCATTTACTTGAGGCTCAGAGTTATTTCCTTAAGACCAGGTAAATCCTGGTCTTACGGAAATAACCCGGGGGTCCTCACAAGGAACATGGTCACTTGCTCCTCAACACATACATGTATAGTGTCACGGAGCAAAGAACACTCTCTCAAAACTTCACACAACCGAAAGAAAGGAGCTCTCTTCAGCCTAATTGTGTTGGTACAGGTTGTGTTATTCTTCCAAATGTTTTTATTCAGATAATCAATTCTAATCCTATCCCTTTCCTCGATTGGGCCATATGTAATACAGTCTCTCCTATTCCTTAGTCTAGACCGTACAAACAAAACTATCATGCAAGCAACCACGTATGTAGCAGAACCAATATGCAACATCTTTCTCCTTTTCAGCTTGCTGTTGTCCATCTACAATTCATGAGTGCCATACATAATTAGCACTAATGACTACAAAAAATTTTAACATTATAGCAGACAAGGTATTGACTGGTATTGGTTATCAGTACCAAAATAACAGCTGATCATATTGCAAAGTAGAAGCATGAATAAAGTAACTATTCAATGTCAATAGCTATCAGTATCTTTCTCAAGTAATAAACAACAGGCCATACCAACAAAGTAGCATGAATATAAATGATTTCTTCTGATCTGAATTACATCAATAAATCCCACAAGCAATATTTCATCTATCTGCGACCTGCACAAGCACGATAAAAGTAGGATCTACCAATTTTTCCCAAACAAAACCAATCCTACTACATTATCAGGTCATACCGACCAGGGAGATTTGTGATTTGGTATCCATACCTTCGATTACCGAGATGAGAGCAAGACCGGGGGAGGAAGAAGGAGCAGTCGGGTCAGATTCGGGTGAGGAGGCAGGAGTAGTCGAGCCAGATCCGGAGGGGAGGAAGAAGGAGCATCCTTCCCTTGCCTGCGTCAAATCCACACCATGGGAGGCGATGCGGGCGACGGGGTTCCGCAAGGGGGGAGATGATGTTCTCCGGGGCGATGCGGGCGGCCGCTTTCTGTAGGGGGAGACGAGTAGAGCGGAGTGGATCTAGGAGAGGAGCGTAGAGGGGCGAGAGGGGCGATGGGGCGAGAGTGGCGCAATGGGGAGGAGCGCAGTGGGTGACAAAAGAGTGGCGCTTGCGAGAGGCGAGCGGTGAACCGTGTGGTTCGAAATATTTCGCCGAACGCCAACGTACAGTATCAGTGGAATATAATAGGCAATGGAATGAGTCGGTGCTGAACCAAACGATCCAATCCACTGAACCAAACAGCTGAACTTGTTTATTTCCCGAACCGATCGGTGCAGAACTGTTCCATCCCCTCATCCAAACGAACCCTAAGTGAGATTGGCGAGACAATGCGCTACTACCTAGCCGCTCGGCGTTAAATTTTGGGCTTATTTAGTTGGTGGCATGGGCTCCATGCATGAAAAATAGATGATTATTGTTTGGTCTAGCATGTCTGGGGACATGATGTTTGGTTGATCGTTTGAGCCCAAAAAAGTGTAAAAAAACACGTTTTGAAAATGAGGAAACATAAAACAATGAAATATTCTTCTTTGAAATCTTCCTTCATCATCATCCCTTGTTCTTCCAGCGATAGGAGCCGGCCATGGTGGCGACGGAGCGAGGAGATGGCGGTGGGTGGAGCGAGGAGGCGGCGGGAACCAAATGAGGAGACGGCGGCAGTGACGGAGCGAGGAGGTGGAGGCAGCCAGGCGAGGAGTCGGCGGTGAAGCGAGGAAGCGGCGGTGGTGGGTTCCAAGCTCGGCACCGGAGAGAGGAGGCGGCAGGATCCATCTTGATGTCGGGATTTGAGGAGGAGGCAGAGCCGAGCGAGAAGGTCACGACGATGGGAGCAGAGCCGAGTGAGGTGCCACAAGGAGGAAGAAGTCGAGTGAGGAGGAAAACGATCGCTCGCCTGGGATCTAGGCCTTCGTTTTTTAGTGCCTGGGCCTGGCGTCCCAGCCTAGACCAGGCAAGCTCCCAAGGCTGCAACCAAACACACCCTAGGCGCTCCCCAAGGATGCTCCTAGCTAGCTAGGTCAGCTCTAGGATGCAATCCAAACAAGCCCTTTGTTCACCTGGCCTAGGTATCGAGACCCAAAAAAGTAATTCTAGACCATCGTGTAGAACGCACTAGTCCAGGATCACGCTAGTGCACACAGTGTCAACATAGATGAATATCGATCCACACAAGATGAATAATAGAATAAATGATTAATTTGAATAACAAATAATGGTTATGACCTTATCACAGGGCTGACGGTAAAAGAAGCAGCAATGGAACGAAATCAACTCCAGCGGGTATACATCGACTCGCCATAGACAACCGACTAGGATCAAGACCTAACAATCAGCAACCTCGTAGAACTCCTCCTCGAAAACCAGTGATGATTGCACCACATCAGCTGAATGATTGCAGCAAGAATGAGTATTCCGAGTAATCAAAAAGTTGTACCACAGAATGCAATTATAGATGATGGCTTATTCCAAAGGAAATTACTTATGTGGTTATTTTTGCAATAAAACAACATTTGCAATTGAATACAGATAATAGATTGAAAGCATTATTCAAAACAAATAAACAATAATAGTTTAAAAACTGTTTTAACAAAGAACACAAAGCCTAAATCACACAATACTTCCTTCCCAAAATATTTCATGAAAATCTACCCCTCGCGTGAAATCCCCAACCATGTCCATCACCGCGGATGCAGCTATTCGAATAGATTGTTTAACACTCTGTAGAGGTAGTACACTTTACCCGCGCGATATAACCAGTATAGCTAGCACTAATTATTACAAAATCTTTCTGAAACTTTATCTCAATAATTGACACTCCCGTTGTGCATACTGTTGGCACCAACCCTCACACGATAGTTAGTCCATCACACACCGTTGGGCATGAAGACGACAAGCCGCTCATAAATGTGAATCACCACACATACAGAAACACACCTCCACTCTGGCACACAACTTAACCTATCTACCTGAGTAATCAACATAAAGACTCCACAACTTACTAGGTTAGGTCCGTCTCATACCAGGCATGTGGTAGTACAGTTGTGGCTCAGTTCAATGCGGCACAAAATTAAATCATTTTCATCCACTCGCCTCAGTTCAATGGCGAGACTGCTAATTTTTAAGTAAGTAATCATTTTTCCATTTCTCAAGCACTAAGCTACACCATATCACACAGTTCCATCCACTCGCCTTAGTCTAAATCTTTTTCCACCCTGTTGGTTATGTGCAACACATGCCATCAACGAGTAATAGCACACAACACGCAGTTTTACACAAAGTTCCATACTCACTTAGTCAAATTTACATTTGCAACTCGAATGATATAAATGACTCATTGCATGGCTAAGCAAATTATTCATATCTAACCAACCCACGTTGGTGCTATGATATTACCAACTAATAATTAACCAAGCTAGGGTGACAAAAAATAATAATGATACAGTAGGCAAGGTGGATATAAGCAAATGGTATATAACTAATACCAAAATATTTAAATAAATACTTAAAGTAAAATACAGTAAATTGAATCAAAGTAATTTTAGAAAATTTTGTTCAACATGGTCAAAGGTACAACTTGCATTGGAATAAGTCTTGGTACTAGTCTTGGGCTTGATTAACTTCTCATCCTTCGAAAACTCCCGAAGTATCAACGTCTACTCGCAAACGAAAGCAAATAAACAAAATAAATACAAAACAAAGAGATAACAAACTTCAAAATTAAATTAAAAAACTCAAAAAGGTACATCTTGAATTTATATGAATTTAGAAATTTGAATGGGCTCAATCGGAGTTCATATGAGAAATAAAGAGCTCTCGGAAGTTTGATCGTTAAGAAAAATACTGAAAAGGAAAAGGGAGAAAGAAACTACAAGTGGGGTTCACAGAATATTCTATTTTTGAAATATTAGAAAATAGCTAAATGTATGACATGTGGGACCTACTGATATTTATGAATTTCTAGAATTAAAAAAATCCACAAAATAGGATTAGGGGTTGACATGTGGGCCACTGGTATATAGACCAAGTCTATAGAGAGATGCTAGTCCATGGTGGACTAATCTCATGAAGTTAGGGTTTGACCAAGGGTTGACTGACATGCGGGACCCGCATATAAAAGAGAGGAGGATATGGGTTTTGATCTGCCATGCGTGCAATGATGTGGCTGACATGTCATGCAAAAGAGTAAGGTGGTGGCTAGGTGGCATGAGATGGCACTGAGGTGGCAAAGCAAACAGAGAGAAAGAATTAACAGAGAAATATGAGAAAGAGTGATTTACACGTGGGACCCACATGTAAGAAAGGAAGAGAGAAAGAGTCAACAGAGAAAACAACAGAGCAGCCTCCATTGAGAATAGAGAACGAACGAAGACAACAAACAAGGAATGGGGAGGCGTGCGGTTGTTTCTGCTGCACGGTGTCGGCAGCGGTCGACGGCGAGGTGGCTCCGGCAAATGGGCAAAACGGAACACTGGCAATGATGCAAAGATGATGACGCAGTCCAAACGACGAGAAACGGTAGCAATCACTGGCGGTGAGGCAATGACGCGGCAGTGGCGGCGGCTTCACAGTGGCGCAACACTTCCGATGACGTCCCGGGAAAAGGGAGGGGAGCACGGCATAGAACACAATGATGCGAACCCAACAATGGTGAATATGAAGGCAGGGGTTCAACAGTTGTGGCGCATTTGGCCAGAAAAGGAAGGTGGCCACCAAGGATAGATAAAGTTTGGTTCTCAGTGCACGGTGGATGAAACTTGAAACTTAAAGATGGGAAAGATAGATCGGGACGAGGGACACACGATGACGCAATCGGATTTTGGAGAAACTCACCGAAGAACGTGGGAACGCGAAGCAATGGTTTCAACATCGTAGTTCAACGAGGTTGGCAGTGACTCGGTGTTCTTCGGGCGATGGTGACGGAACTTCGATGTAGAACACTGAGTCGAACTCAATGGTGTAGATGGTTCGACCGGGGGACGTAGGATGGCGGCGGAACGTGACAGAGAAGACCTTCGAGGATGCACAGCTTCTTTGCGGATTGCGACAAAACGAGATCGATTCGGGCGAAACCGACTCGGGGTTTGGAAGATGAGATCAAAGAATTTTATTAAACGAAATAAAATTGGTGAAATTTTCCAACAACCTAAACTACTCAAAAGAATTTTAAAACTTCAAAAAAAATGGGATGGTACAAACCTCCCCCTTAAAGGAATCTCGACCTCAAGATTTAGGCTAGCTAGAGAAAAGTTAGGAAACTCGGCTTTAAACTCTTCTTCACATTCCCACGTTGCTTCACTTTCAGAGTAGTTGCTCTATTAAACTTTGCAAAAGCAAATGGTCTTACTTCTGGTCTGACACTCTACCACATCCAAAATCTTGACTGGCTGCTCTTTGTAAGTGAGATCCTATTTTAACTCAATTGAATCCAAGAGGGTATGTTCTGTTGGCACACGAAGACACTTCTTCAATTACGAGACATGGAAGACATCATGTACTTCTTCTAACAACTGCGACAATTCAAGCTGGTAAGCAACCTTTCCTCGACGATTAACAATCCTGAAAGGACCAACATACATATGGGCAAGCTTCCCTTTGGCATAGAATCTTTTGACACATTTGAGTTGGGTAACTCGAAGATACACAAAATCCCCTGGTTCAATTGAGATCACAACAACGATTATCAACATAACTTTTTTGCCTAGACTGAGCTATTTTCAATCTTTCTCTGGTCATACACACTTGGTCTTCTGCTTCCTTAATAATATCTGGTCCGAAACCAAACGTTCGGTTGTTTCTTTCAATTCAAAGGGGTTCTACATACACGACCATACAAGGCTTCAAATGGTGACATCTGCAGACTGGTTTGATAACTATTATTGTATGAGAATTACGGTAAACTCTTATCCCAACTAGTAGCATGAGCTAGAGCACAAGCTCTCAATATACCCTCAATACTTGATTTACTCTTTCAGTCTGCCCATCTGTCTGAGAGTGATAAGCATTTCTAAAATTTAGATGGGTCCCAAAGCTTCATGCGAGCTTTGCAAAAAATGAGAGGTGAACTGAGATCCTCGATCTAACATTATCTTCTTGGGCACACCATGCAAACTGACAATTCTTGGCATATACAATTCTGCAATGCGATCTCCTGAGTAGGTGGTTTTGACGAGTAAGAAATGTGCAACTTTCGTCAAACGGTCAACTATTACCCAAATTGAATCGTAACCCGATTGAGTCCTGGGTGAACTGGTAAAAATCTATTCAGTCTCTTCCTATTTTTACTCTGGAATCTTTAGTGGTTGCAACAGGCCTGCTGGTCTCTGATGTTCTGTCTTTACTTTTTGACATACGTCACACAAAGCAACAAACTCTGCGACTTCTCGCTTTAAATTTGGTCATCAAAATTTATTCTTAACATCCTGATATATCTTAGTGATTCCAAGGTGAATAGAATACTTCGAGTCATGAGCCTCTTTTAAGATTAGCTGTCTCAAACCATCAACATCTGGCACACAGATATGGCCATTGATCCAAAGCGTATATTGATCATCCATGGTGAAATCCTTAAATTTTCATTCCTCCATCTTGAGCTTAATGTCCTTAATATCAGGATCCTTTGGTTGGGCAGCATGAATCTGCTTTTTCAAAGTAGACTGTACTTTAAAACTGGTCACGAATCCTTCGGCTACAACTTTTAGCTTTAACTTCTGAAATTCCTCATGAAGTTCTAGGCAATTCTCTTTTACTTCCAAAGTATTGCAGTAGCTCTTACGGCTTAAAGCATCTGCAACAACATTGGCTTTACTGAGATAGTAGTGAATTCTGATATTATAATCATTTATTAGCTTTAACCATCTTCTCTACCTCATGTTCAGATCGGACTGAGTGAAAATATATTTCAAACTCTTATGATTTGTTTATATCTCACAGCGATTACCAATGAGATAATGACGCTAAATTTTCAAATCATACACAACAGCAGCTTATTACAGATCATGGGTAGGGTAATTCTCCTCATGGGGTATCAATTATCTCGATGCATAGGCATCAACTCTTCCTTCGTGCATCAAAACACAACTTAATCCCTGACGTGAAGCATCACGTTATATATTGAAATCCTTTCGAATTTCTACTAGAATTAGCACTGGGGCTGATGTCAAACGTTTCTTTAATTCTTGAAAACTTTCCTCGCAAGCTGGAGTCCAAGTGAACTTTTTCTCCTTTTTCAACAATTGTGTAAGAGGCTTAGCGATCGTTGAAAATTCTTCGATGATGTGGCGATAATATCATGTCATTCCTAAGAAACCGCGGATTTGAGTCACTGTCAACACAACTTTAACCTTAATAGGGTCAACTGGTCGTATGGAGATACAAACTGGTCGTAAACTGATCGCGGACGATCAACGACCTACGCAAGGAACGTGATAGATTGTTGGAGGAGACGATCGGTGCTAAGGACGTTGGACAATCGACTACAACCACTACATCGACGCGCTCGACGTTGGATTAGCCTACTCCAACTCTTTTTTCGCTGCACTGCGCATCTAGTGGTAATGATCTATGATGTCTTGCTTGCATAGTTTTCTGATTTACGTAGTAGAATTTCTGAATTATCAGCTAGTGTAGTCTACTTGTATCCCTCGTTGTTGTGAGTGCGCTGGTACCAGTTCAAATGAGACCTATTTGTCTCTCTACATGACACTATAAACTCAATGCACGGACTCATCTGATAATGTCCTCACCATGCATGTAATAACCAAAGACAACTTTCTCAGCGAGGAGCACAGGAAACTACAGAAGAAGAAAAAAAATTATCCGTCAAGTAGGGAAGAAGCCTCGCAAGCAAACTTAAATTTAAATCAAGAAACAGTCCTAGAACAAACAACGGCCAGCGCAAGAAGTGAGCACCTTGCTGGGCAGCCGCTGGCGGGCGGCGTGCAGCGAGAAGGCGGCAGCGGCGGCGGCGAGGGAGTGCGCCATGGGTTGAGAAGGAGACGTAGGAGGCCGGATTGGTGGCGGTGCTGCATGCTTGGGAGGTTCTTGGGCATCCGGATCGTCTGATGTTATCGTAGCCATCGGATCAAAAGGCGAAGGATGAGATCGGTTTTGACGGTAGTAGGTTCTTCACCTGAAGTACTGCAGCATAGCTGTACATTTTTGTCATCATCCCGCATCTGAGCTTAGAACAAAGTCATGTATTATAGATCCCCGACTAGGTAAAGCTTTGCTTCACAATAATCGAGGATCTGAATTCATAGCTAGTTGTGAAGCAAAGTCACTGCTCGCACGTTGAGAGTCAAATTTTGCGTCCCTAAAGTCAGAGGATCCCAATTTCACGGGTCGAGAGCTAGGCTGGCTATACCACGTGATGGTGCCAATTATACAGCAAGGGAATTGATTAGTTACCCTGTTTTGATGTGGTTTGAGATTTTATCTTCCTTCCCGATGTAATTAATTATTTTACCCTATTTTAGTCTGTTGTTTGATCAAATACACCGTTTTGATTTTAAAAAAAAATATTTGATTGTTTTTCCGTAATAGCCACACGAAAAGACATTCTTAACCTCGGTCGCACCACGTTCGGTTTCCTCCCGACACGGCTCAGTCGCACCACCATGTTCCGATTAGCGAAGTTTGGACATATTTAGCCCCGTTAGACCATCGAAATTCTAAAAGTAACATCCGTAGCGTCAAAATTCCAAAAATGACCCCCTCACCTTGCCTGCTACCGTGTGGGACGGCAGCAGTTGCTGCAAAAAAATCAAATTAAAAATAAAATAAAAAATGTTCTCTAATTTCTGCTATTAATTCATGCATATGTTTCAGTTCCACGTTACCTCTACTGCATTTTGGTTTTGGCCATTAAACTGCAATGCTTGATCTGTATTTATGTTGTTTATTTAATTATTATGGTTGCTTTGCAGAACTTGTGATATTTGCCTTTTTGAGTAGCCATTATAGTTGTACATACTATCTTGGTTTAGTTAGGGGCACTACTACAAAATAAGCTATACTAGACGCCTCATCACAGACAGTTCATTGTAAATTCCAAGTCATGATAAAATCAAAGAGTAGCCATTATAGTTGAAAATTTTCAAACCCATGGTAAAATCCAAGCCATAGTAAAATCAAAGAGAGGAAAATTCCAAGCCATAATAAAATCAAATAGAAAGAAAAATTCTAAACATAGTAAAATCACAAACGGTTCTTAATACAAACCGTGGCCGTCTGTGATGAGATGCTTATCACAGACAGTTTTTTGGATGAAACCGTCCGTCTGTGATTCGCAGCGCGGGAGATCGAAAAAATTTGAATGCGTGAGCGGGAGGCAAAATATTTTGACGTTGTCCTTATAAATAATAGCCGAGTGTTATATGTTGACCATTTTGTTCTAAGATATTTCTCTTGACATGTGTTTCTTATGCCATTTTCTAACTGAGAGTACATGAAACATCCTAATCTGCACTAACTTTTTTTTGAAATGTTATTCTGCAGTACAACTTAAATAAACCATTTTGTTTTGGTTAATTCTACTGGTGCACTTCAATTGATGTCTAAGTTACAATTGCAATCCATGATAACCCATTTTATGTCTAAGTTGAAAAATTCTAAACATAGTAAATTCCTCGGCTCGTGGTTGTCTTCTCCGTCGCTGACCGCGAACCCCGGCGATGAGCAAGCCAGATTCGGGTGCGATGAAGCACAGGGACACACTGGGCTCGCCGGAGGCAAGAGAGATGCCGGATCCAGCCGTCCTGGGCTAGATCCAGCCACCTCGGCCCCGACCACCATGAAGTTGATGATTTTGGGAAGGGAGTAGACCAACACGTTGCACACAGAACATTACTCGATAATTTTCATTAATGGTTTCAACTTTGATATTCCTTGATGAGAGAATGACTGTATTAAGTAATGTTTAAAATTCATGTCATGTCGTTCCATGATTAGTTTCTTGATTATTCGCCACTAATGTATTGGCTGCTTTCACCTCGTTATCCTGTTATTGATATTTGGATAGATGCATATTGAATCTTATTCCGTAAATTGTTCATATGTTGTATCCTTAGGTGGCATCTTGGCTTCCGAATAGCCAGGGTGTTACATCTACCTCATGTTCAGATCGAACTGAGTGAAAATATATTTCAAACTCTTATGATTTGTTTATATCTCACAGCGATTACCAATGAGATAATGACGCTAAATTTTCAAATCATACACAACAGCAGCTTATTACAGATCATGGGTAGGGTAATTCTCCTCATGGGGTATCAATTGTCTCGATGCATAGGCATCAACTCTTCCTTCGTGCATCAAAACACAACTTAATCCCTGACGTGAAGCATCACATTATATATTGAAATCCTTCCGAATTTCTAGTAGAATTAGCACTGGGGCTGATGTCAAACGTTTCTTTAATTCTTGAAAACTTTCCTCGTAAGCTGGAGTCCAAGTGAACTTTTTCTCCTTTTTCAACAATTGTGTAAGAGGCTTAGTGATCGTCGAAAATTCTTCGATGACGTGGCGATAATATCATGTCATTCCTAAGAAACCGCGGATTTGAGTCACTGTCAACACAACTTTAACCTTAATAGGGTCAACTGGTCGTATGGAGATACAAACTGGTCGTAAACTGATCGCGGACGACCAACGACCTACGCAAGGAACGCGATAGATTGTTGGAGGAGACGATCGGTGCTAAGGACGTTGGACAATCGACTACAACCACTACATCGACGCGCTCGACGTTGGATTAGCCTACTCCAACTCTTTTTTTCGCTGCACTGCGCATCTAGTGGTAATGATCTATGATGTCTTGCTTGCATAGTTTTCTGGTTTACGTAGTAGAATTTCTGAATTATCAGCTAGTGTAGTCTACTTGTATCCCTCGTTGTTGTGAGTGCGCGGTGGTGTATGTGCCTCTTACATCTACCTTGTAATCGATTAAAAAAAAAAGAGCAAGTGTCGGTTGTTTGAAAACTTTGAATGCCTAAAAACAAGAGTTCCATCCTACATGAGCACTCTGCAGTCTGCACTGCACAAACCCTTTTCTGAAACAGCAGTGAGCAGACTGCTGGGTGTTATATCGGAGAACAGATATGGCAGCTAGACTCATTCTAGAACCTGAATGTCACTTTCACAAGGATGCAGCCACATTTTAACTAAGTTTTTCCCAGAGTGAGACAAGCACATGGCTTGGAAGAAGAAAGGTTGGCATTTCTTATTGGGTTACGCATCGACATTGATATCGAGAAGCAATCAAGCAAAGCTTTGGTAAAGAAATGCTTCTTATCTGAAGCATGTGCTGCCCTGTGCTGTCCTTCAGTGATTCTTTGAGCTTTTCCGTTTTCTTCTGAACTAGGCTACGTTAGGTTAGAATACTAAACTTTTGTTTTAAAATAAGCTCAATGTGCTATCTGATCTACTTGCGACACTGGTTACTTTAGTACGTAGTTACATCAATTTTGGAATATTTGCAGTTTGCACTATAATAAAGAAAATTGTCGACAGCTGTTCAGCATGTTTTTTTTGGGGGACAGTAGAAGAGGCTCCTATTGCATTATATATTTATAAAAATAGAAATATGTACGTGGCAAAGCCCAATAAAAATAAAAGAATAAAAATATGAACAAGGCAAATTTGGAATACTTGCAGTTTGCACTATGATATAGAAAATTGTCAACATCTGTTCAGCGTGTTTTTCCAACAACCTAAGGTTAATTCACCTCATAGTTATATCAGTCGTCTAAGCTTTTGCACCTATTCTAATTATATACACTCGTACCTGAGGATCCAAAATCTGGGACCGGGCAAAATCCCGTCCAACGCTATGGTACCAGCCGATAACCGGAAATTTCGGAAAAATCCCATTTGAATTTCGTCAAATGGAGTTTGAATTCAGGATGAAATTGTCCGGATTTTGAATTTAAATTTGAAGAATTCTAGTCAGGATTTTAGATCCCGATCCCCACTGAAAAATCTAGTAACCGTCGGTTACCGGCGATAACTGATCGGATTTTGATCCCCGCTGGTACCAGTTCAAATGAGACCTATTTGTCTCTCTATATGACACTATAAACTCAATGCACGGACTCATCTGATAATGTCCTCACCATGCATGTACTAACCAAAGACAACTTTCTCAGCGAGGAGCACAGGAAACTACAGAAGAAGAAAAAAAAATTATCCGTCAAGTAGGGAAGAAGCCTCGCAAGCAAACTTAAATTTAAATCAAGAAACAGTCCTAGAACAAACAACGGCCAGCGCAAGAAGTGAGCACCTTGCTGGGCAGCCGCTGGCGGGCGGCGTGCAGCGAGAAGGCGGCGGCGGCGGCGGCGAGGGAGTGCGCCATGGGTTGAGAAGGAGACGTAGGAGGCCGGATTGGTGGCGGTGCTGCATGCTTGGGAGGTTCTTGGGCATCCGGATCGTCTGATGTTATCGTAGCCATCGGATCAAAAGGCGAAGGATGAGATCGGTTTTTAACGGTAGTAGGTTCTTCACCTGAGGTACTGTAGCATAGCTGTACATTTTTGTCATCCCGCATCTAAGATTAGAACAAAGTCACTGCTTCACAATAATCGAGGATGAAGCAAAGTCACTGCTCACACGTTTGAGAGTCAAACTTTGCTTCACAGAGTCAGAGGATCTCGATTTCACGGGTCGAGACTCGAGAGCTAGGCTGGCTATACCACGTGATGGTGCCATTATACAACAAGGGAATTGATTAGTTACCCTGTTTTGATGTGTTTTGAGATCTTATCTTCCTCCCCGATGTAATTAATTATTTACCCTTTTTTAGTCCGTTGTTTGATTAAATACGTTATTTTGATTTTTTTTTTAATATTTGGTTGTTTTTCTGTAATAGCCACACGAAAAGACATTCTTAACCTGGTCGCACCACGTTTGGTTTCTTGATGTGTTTTGAGATTTTATCTTCCTTCCTGATGTAATTAATTTTTTTTATCCCTTTTTAGTCTGTTGTTTGACTAAATACGTCATTTTGATTTAGTTTTTTTTTTAATATCTGGTTGTTTTTCCCGTTATAGCCACACGAAAAGACATTCTTACCCTCGGTCGCACCACGTTCGGTTTCCTCCTGACACGGCTTAGTCGCACCACCATCAAACTCATATGTTCCGATTAGCGAAGTTTGGACATATTTAGCCCTGTTAGATCATCGAAATTTGTGGATATCATGGGGATATGCTCCAGATCTTATGATGATGTGACAATTGGCAATGGCATTTATGGTTTGTCGTTTCACAGGGTTTTCGACAAAGTTCAGGCTTTCTAGACAGGGGCGGTCCGACCGGCCATAGCATGGCGGTCCGACCAGTCCAAAATCGGTCGGACCGGCCATGTGCGGCGGTCGGACCGGCGGTGACCAAGAATGGTCAGAACGAGCTGGGTCAAAAATAGAGTATGTAGGCAAGTGAGGGGATCCCAATGCACTTGGTCTCATTATTTTTGGAGCCTCCAAGCAAAAGTTCTATTCGTTTGAAATTTCCAGAAGATTTCGGAATTTCAGGGCTTGAATTTTGGTTAAGTCCCTACTGGCGGTCAGACCGGCCTTGAGGTGGCGGTCAGACCGGCAGTCTAGGCAGTCAGACCGGCCCGGAGGGGCGGTCTGATCGGTTTTGACTTGTTCATAGGCCAACTTCGTGGCGGTGTTGATTTGTTAGGTCAAAGTCATGGGTTTCAGTGCATACGTGTTGCATGATGCATGTTTTGACTAACATGGGTCAAGTTGTGAAGAACTTATTCCCGAATTCGTGTTTGCTTGTCTATGGTTGTGTAGGTTGCTTAGTGGTCAACGACGGTCAACGGCGAGGATGATCGGGACTAGACTTGGAAGGTTGAGGTCCAGAACGATCGAGGATGCCGGGTGAGGTCAATGACTCAAGCGTGACGCAAGATAGACAAGGGTGACCTATTAGCAAATCTGAGGCAAGATGGCGCTAGGTGAAGCTGTTTAGGTCAAAAGGTTAAATATGGCGCTTTGCGAAGCGTGCGTGTGTGACCCGTTTGTTAGTGGGCCTTAACGGGAGCCCAATGGAGTCATTTTAGGCCTCCACTATAAATAGGAGGAGATGGTGGCTGCACCGTCTCTCTCGCCTCTTTTATGTTTCAAAACCCTAATTGGCTTAGGGGGAGTTGAGGTGGAGGCTAGGGCTCTTGATGGTTTGAGGTGATTTTCGTGATCTTGGATTGACCACTGTTCCTTGATGGAGTGGGTGTAATCCAGCATCAATCACGAATTTAATCTATGTAAGGTTTGCTTGAGATAAGTCTCTTTTTGTTCTTACTTTCAATTCCGTGATTTTAGGGCTTTCTTTGATCCATAAGTTTTTGATTGATTCTTTCACGTGAATTAGCTTGCTGTGATATGTGTGAACCTATCTATGATCATCTTGATCATCAATCACTCACGAACAAGCATTAGGATCAAGTTTTTATTTTTGCCCGGTTTTAGACCCTCTATTACTCAATTGACAACTGTTCAGGATCTATCCAAGAATTATCGTAATATTCGATTGGAATAGGTCCTCAATAGCATAGAGAAGGTGTGTGCAAAGTTTCGTGAAGTTTGGAGTTGAGAATCAAAAGTTAGACCTAATTGCAACTTCGTCATCGGGTTGTTTTTACTGTTTCAGATCTGTTCTGGAGTCTGCCGGTCAGACCGCCCATCATCACCGGTCCGACCGATTTGGCGTGGTCCGATCACGATATAACAACCGGTCCGACCGCCGCGACAATCGGTCCGACCGTCGATCCAGTCGAGCCGCCATACATTGTGTTGTTTTAATCTTAGTTGATTTTGTTGCTTTACTTTGGGGGTTCAATTGAATTCAATACTAGTCTTCCGCTGTACTGGTATATTGATCTTCATAGCTTCATCATAGCTATTGGAGTGAGATTGTGTTGAATTCATAATTTGTGAAAAAGTGAGCGTGCTCCTATTCACCCCCCCTCTAGTCGCCTTTTCGGTCCAACAAAATTCTAAAAGTAGCCTCTGTAGCGTCAAAATTCCAAAAATAGCCCCCTCATCGCGCCGCTGCCGTGTGGGACGGCAGCAGTTGCAGCAAAAAATTTTGAAAAAATAATAAAAAGTTCTCTAATTTATGCTATTAATTCGTGCACAAGTTTCAGTTCCACGTTACCGCTGTTGTATTTTGGTTTTGGCCATTAAAGTGCAATGTTTGACCTGTATTTATGTTGTTTATTTAATTATTATGGTTGCTTTGCAGAGCTTGTGATATTTGCCTTTTTGAGTAGCTATTATAGTTGTACATACTATCTTGGTTTAGTTAGGGGCACTACTACAAAACAAGCTATACTAGACGTATCATCACAGACGATTCATTTTTCTTACTCTTTGATTTTACCAGGCTTGAAATTTTCCAAGCCCATGGTAAAATCCAAGCTATAGTAAAATCAAAGAGAGGAAAATTCCAAGTCATGATAAAATCAAAGAGTAAGAAAAATTTCAAACATAGTAAAATCACAAACGGTTCTTAATACAAACCGTGACCGTCTGTGATGAGATGCTTATCACAACGGTTCATGATACGAACTATCTGTGATATGTTATCACATACAGTTTTTTTTGTATGAAACCATCTGTGATTCATAGCGCGGGAGATCGAAAAATTTTGAACGTGTGAGCGGGAGGCAAAATATTTTGACGTTGTCCTTATAAATAATAGCCGAGTATTATATGTTGACCATTTTGTTCTAAGATATTTCTCTTGACATGTGTTGCTTATGCCATTTTCTCACTGAGAGTACATGAAACATCCTAATCTGCACTAACTTTTTTTTGAGATGTTATTCTGCAGTACAACTCAAATAAATCATTTTTGTTCTGGTTAATTCTACTGGTGCACTTCAATTGATATCTAAGTTACAATTGCAATCCATGATAACCCATTTTATTTTTACAAATTTTACAAAAAATTTTTTTACATTTTTTCAATTTTTTTTGGCAGCTGCTGCTGTCCCACACGGGAGCACGCGCGGTGAGAGGGCTATTTTTAGAATTTTAACATTACGAAATTACTTTTAAAATTTCGATAGTCAAACAGGGCTAAATATGTCCAAAATTCCCGATTAGCCACACCACCAGCAAACCCATGTACAAATAGAGCATCACAGTGGGAATTTTCATATGTGCAGATCAATGCGAATCTTAATCACTAGCTGAAAAAAAATCAGGAAAAAGAAAACCTTCGTGTGTTCGGATCCCAAATATACCCGATCCCGAATCTTTGGGACAGTACCAAAAAAAATTGCATAAACATCCGATTTGCACAAATTCTACATATTACGGATCCAATCTTTTCACAAGTTCATAAGAAAACTCCTCATCGCAGAAACACAAACTACATCGGGAATTTGTTCAAATATTGCAGGCCGGGACATAAATGCTTTCCACAAATCCCAATCTGAACATATGAGAGAAGTATCACGATGAATCATCTTAATATAAAATCCAAGGGATTAGAATCCTTGCGTAGGCAAATGGGCATAAAATCCAAGAGGTAGAATAAAAAAAAAACCAATTCCAATTCGCAAAAATATCTGAACTTGTTCGATATGATCTAGACAAGGTGACTCAAGAAGAACATCTAGTTCAACAATAACTCGATCTGATCGAGGCGACTCGGCCGGACCGACGTCTGTACATTCGGCAAGCCGACGAAGCTGTCCTCCATGCTGGCTTCGGGCTAGTCGCCTTCCTCGGCTCGTGGTTGTCTTCTCTGTCGCTGACCGCGAACCCCGGCGATGAGCAAGCTAGATTCGAGTGCAATGAAGGACAGGGACACGCTGGGCTCGCCGGAGGCGAGAGAGATACCGGATCCAGCCGTCCTGGGCTAGATCCAGCCACCTCGGCCCCGGCCACCATGAAGCCTCCGCCTGTTACTGTCGCCGTCCATCACCGTCAACCGCCCGTCGCCGTCTGCAGCGGCTGGATCTGGGTCGGGGTCGCCATGAAGCCGCCACGCGTTGCCTTCTCCTGGTGGAGAGAGAGGAAGAGATGGAGAGAGAGGACATGCGAGAGGTGGCGAGATGACTTAGGTGTGACCGAGCCGAGCCGTATCTGGACTCTGGACTCGGGCCCCGGGAGGAAACAGAACGTAACCAGAGGGCAAGAATGTCTTTTCGCGTGGCTGCAATGTGAAAAACCGTTGGATATTAATTAAAAAAATCAAAAATAGGGTATTTAATCAAGCAATAGAGGTGTAAAACCAATTACAATAGGAAGAAGAGTAAAATCTCAAAACATATCTAAACGAAGGGTAAATAATCAATTCCCCTCTTATAACGAGGCAAAAGTGCATAAATGCCGGCTCCAAAACCCCCCAAAAAAAAAAAACCACCCAATTTCATGAAATATGCCACTCAGTCGGCAAAATGGGAACCTTGTGTGAAAAAATAGAAAAATATAAAGAAAAGGATGGGAAAACGGTGGAAAGTAGGAGGAAATAGCCAGAGTCACGAAAACCGTCGTACTCCTAATTTCATGAAACTGTGTTGTATTTTTATTTTTATTTTTCAATTGCTATGTTTCGAGGTGGCGTATATGGAAATAGATATACGCGTAGGATAAGCTGCCAAAAAAAAAAAGAGCAGCAGCAGATGCACTTTGCTCCCAAACAACTGTTAGTGCCATTCTGTTAGGTGAAAAGAGACGAGTACTAAATTGTTCATGTGGAGCTAATGATTCATTTCTTAACACAAAATGTTACCATCACGATTCACGAGTTAGTTAGCATACTTAGTCTATAAGCTTACAACTAAACAAGTTTACCTTTTGTATGGAGATAGAACCTTATAACTAAACTTAAGACTCAGCCAGAATGCCTAGAAAACATTGATTAGCCTTTTGTTTTTGTTTTTCTTCGGTACGTTTCTTTTTTTTAATATATACTTATACACGGTAGGATACTATCCTACCGTTTCTCTCCCAAAAAAAAACAACTGAATCGCTGAAGAGCATTCATTGTGTTGTGGTTCTAGACATTTTAATTTTGTACGAACACTTCACTATTTTCTTCCTAGAGTAAATAGATTGAACAAAACCATAATAACTTAAATAATCAAGTTTTGTTGGTTGTAATGGTTTGATTTGACTTGGTTTCACCCTCACAACACATAGAGGACACCACGGAGAAAGGATAAAATTTAAGAAATTTTACTATACATTCTACCGGTTTTGTATACAGTGATAGTTTAAATTAAATCTAACCATTAATTTGCCTTAGGTATAATAGATTTTTTATTTGTATTTATAATTTTTCGCCGGAACATTATTGACTTTTCCAATTATGGTTGAAAATATTGCTCCTGTGGCATATGATTCTCACATAGTCAATTACAATTATACCCCATTTAAGATTGTACTACCCAAACAATCAAATATAGTATAACTAAATTCTAACTAATCTGAACTATTTGATCCAAAAGAACAAATATATTATATTAAATTGTGTATACCGTAGAAAAGCATTGGGTTACCATCATCAAAATGCTAACCTCTTCGCCGCTCAGACCTTGCCTGCCATAGTTCCTCCCCACGGCATGAATTGTCGAGGCGTCGCTTGAAACATAGGAATTTCACTGTATTAGCACGGGAATTCAACTAGTTCTAGCGAGGCCCAAGTGCGCAACTGTGTCAAGCTGCGCGCGCCTTGTTAGTTTTTTTTTTTTTTTTTTTTTGACAATGAAGTGAGTACGGACAAGTTCATTATCAGCAATTCCACGGCTAAAAATGCATTCAGGTCTGTGGTTATATTCAGGCAATGAGATGCCCGATGTTCAGAAACATGCATTTCCTGTCCACATTTACATCATTTAATTCCGAATTAGACCACCACTAAACATCATCTGATCCAGAACCAGACATCATAAAACACCTATATAACTTCTTAGGGATCCAAGAGGTATGAACCAAATGTAGTGACTAGTGACTCTTCGAAAGTTTATTAGTTTCTCTATAGTAGTACAACATATAAAATGGAAGTGGAACAGATGGTCTTTGATTCATGTAGCCTTTGGAGAATTAACCTCAGCAGCAGAAACACAAAATCTTGGGAGGATCAAGAAAGAAAGACAGAAAAAATGGGTAAACGATTGAACATACAACACAGATTGAATGCCGAGTTGGCCATAAATTGTTTTTTCTACTCAGAATGCAATTGCAAGATCGTAAGGTCCAGAGATCCAGATGGTCCAGTGGCTTCCGAAGGGGCAATCAAAATAGTGTGCTTAAGTTGTCTTCTCCTTAACAAGGTTCTCAATAAGGTTCGCTGCATCCTGCACAGTTGCAATGTCCTGCGCGCTTGTTTCATCGACAGTTATGTTGAATTGTTCCTCGAGGCCCATCACAATCTCAACCTACAGGAGAGAATTGGTGTTATTTATCAATGTCGCCGTTTTTTTTTGAACTACTGTCCTTTTTGGTAGTAAGGGATTACCGTATCCAGTGAATCAGCACCAAGTTCAGTGAATTTTGATTCCCCTGTGACAGCAACCTCTGAAGGGAGTGCCAGCTGCGTCTTCACTATCTCGCAAACCTTGTCAACCGTCTCCTTCTTGGCCTGCTCAAGAAATCAATGAATGTCAGTGCTTCAGATTGGCAGCGTGAGATACTGAAGCATTTACCATCTCTATCTGATTAACGAGAGGATATTATCTATGAAAATTTTGCTTAAACCATGTTGTCTAGTCTGAGGCTTTGAGAATGAAAAAGCTAGCCTTGATGAATCCACAGCAAAGGTGTCATAAAAGTACATAATCAAGTGTAAATTAACTTTCTGACCGGGCAGGGCCATGTGAAGGTTTACTGGACTCGTGTTTAATTACCTATGTCAATTTGCCAGTTTACTTCCTAGTTTAATTTATCAAGTCTAAACCAGTTTAAATGTACTAATAGTCTAATATATAAAAAAAGATTGCTACTAATGAGCAGATTCTCAAGAAAAAGATATAGATGCTGTTTGGTTTGCTACCCTTGCAAACCAAACCAAATATTGGTAACGCCAACGAAAATTGGAGGAGCCGTTGCGTGGCTAGGGCAGGAGGCGCGCACAGAAGAGAGAGAGAGAAAGAGATTGGATTTTCAAATTTTCTTTCACAATGCATATCAAAACATTGGGGTTTCTTAAATAGAGATTGAGGCCTAACAAGTGGGTACTAATTCTATCTCTTAAGGAGAGTAATTGAAACTAACTCTGTCTCTTAAGGAGAGCAATTGAAAACTAACTCTATTTTAAAGAAAGTCCTAAAATAAGAAAGCTAGGAATAGGAAGGCATATCTAATCCTTCCTTGCGCCGGCCCTAGGTAGGACTTCCTGCTGCCTGCGCCATCTCCTTCTTGCGCCTGCCATAAGTCAGGCCCCCACATGGCATCTCTCCCCTTCTAGAGCAGCAGCTCGTCCTCGAGCTGGAAAAGATGAAATAGTTGCTGAAATTTCTCCAAATCTTCCCAAAAAGCATTGGTTGCTAAAGCACCTTCCCACTGAACTAGAAGTTGTAGCTGACCGCGAGCCAAACGTGACTTGAGGACTCTAGCCGGCAATGGACACACCCGTCCATGTAGCAAAGTCAACAATGTTGGAGGGATGGCTTTATGAGTACCCACAAATGGCTTCAACCGGCTAACGTGGAAGACTTCATGAATCTTAGCACGGGCAGCAACTCCAAACGATAAGCTACCAATCCAACACGTTGAAGCACTTTGTATGGTCCAAAATAGCGAGGTCCCAACTTTCCGCGATTGGGTAGAGACAATGATGATGCCGCTTGACGATGATGAAGACGGAGCCAAACCCATTGACCTTCAGCCAACTCCAGGTCACGATGTCCTTTGTCATACTGACGCTTGTAAAGTTATTGTGCCTGGATTAATCGATCATGGACCTCCAGCAAGAATTCATCATGGTCGCGTACTACCTGCTCCATGGCAGGAAGACGTGTGCTACCCGCCTCATAGGCGCGCAATGACAGTGGTTCCTTACCATACACCACTTTGAACGGAGAAGTATGAAGTGATGTTTGGGAGGTGTTGTAGCAGTATTTCGCCCAAGGCAACCATCGAAGCCACTGTTTATGGCAATCGCCGATGATGCAACGAAGGTACATGACAATGATCTTGTTAACCACTTCGGACTAACCATCTGATTGAGGATGAAAAGCGGTATTGAGGCAGAGCTTAAGGCAACCATCGAAGCCACTGTTTAGGGCAATCGCCGGTGATGCAACGAAGGTACATGACAATGACCGTGTTAACCACTTCGGACTGGCCATCCGATTGAGGATGAAAAGCGGTACTGAGGCGGAGCTTAACACCAGTCAAACGAAACAGTCCAGTCCAAAAAGTGCTAGTGAATACTGGATCATAATCACTGACGATGGAAGTAGGCACCCCATGTAGCCGAACAATCTCACTGAAAAACACGTGGGCGACCGAGTATGCCGTGTAGGGATGAGCCAACGGAACGAAGTGAGAATACTTCAAGAAATGGTCCACTACCGTGAGGATGACTGTTTTGTTGTGTACATGAGGCAGCCCCTCAATGAAATTCATAGTGATGTCAGCCATACCGTGGATGGTACGTCCAAGGGTTGAAGAAGGCCAGCCGGGTGTAACTGCTCACCCTTATTCCGCTGATACGTATCACGCGCATGAACGAAATCCTGCACCACCGTGCGAGCAATAGGTACATGAAAAATCAGCACGTAAACAACGGAGCGTCTTCTGTACTCCTTCGTGGCCACTGTCGTGGGCGGCCTAAAGAAGGCGAGGCAAAATTGTGGCTGTAGAGGGAACGTAGACCCGCCAGTTGAACATGACCAAGCCATCGACGAGTGCCCACGACCCTCGCTGAGTTGCGGCCGTGATGGACGTACGAAGTTGTACCATGGCTAGATCTTGGGCCAATTCGAGCCTCAGTTCATCGAAGATGGCAAACTGGAGATGAAAGTGCCATAGCTGCCGTGTGGATCTTAGTGTCACGTCAGGATAATGCATCGGCGACCACATTGGTGCGACCCAGTTTATATTCCACACCAAAATCATATCCCAAGAGTTTCTAACACATTGATGCTGTGGAACTGCAGACAGTCATTGATCAAGCAGAAACTTTAAACTATAATGGTTAGTGTGTACCAAAAACTTGCGGCCCCATAAGTATGGTCTCCAATGGCAAATTGCCTGAACGAGACCGATGAGCTCGCGTTCGTAGGCAGCCAAGTTAACATGGCGAGGGGCAATCGGCCGGCTAAAGAATGCAATGGCTCTCGTGCCTTGGTGAAGGACCGCACCAAAGCCATGGCCTGACGCATCACACTTGACGATAAATTACGTAGAGAAATCCAACAACTACAATATCGGAGCCTGAGCGAGAGCCATCTTGAGTTGCTCAAAGGTAGCTTGGGCTGTGTCGGTCCAGTGAAAAGCTTCGTGTTTGAGCAATTGAGTGAGGCGCTGCAAGGGAGCCAAAATGCTGAATAAATTTGCGGTAATACCCGGCGAGGCCGAGGAATCCATGAACTGCCCGTACGGACTTTGGAACCGGCCAGGAAGTAACTGCACTAATTTTCACTTGGTCGACGGCTACACTGGCTACAGATACAAGATGGCCCAAGTAGGCGACTGTCTCCAAAAAAACACTTGGAGCGTTTCAGGAAGCAATGATAGTGGAGCGTACGGAGGACTGCACGGATATGATAGAGGTGCTCAAACCAAGATAAACTGTAGATGAGGATGTCATCGAAGAAGACCGATACAAAACGAAGAAAGGAATGGATGGAGGACAGAGTTCATCAAGGCCTGAAATGTGGTCGGCGCGTTGGTGAGGCCGAACTGCATAACGAGGAACTCAAAAAACCCTTGGTGAGTACGGAACGCTATCTTCTCCACATCGATCGGGTGCATCAGGACTTGATGATAGCCAGAGTGCAAGTCAATCTTAGTAAAAAATTTGGCACCACGGAGTTCATCAAGTAATTCTTCGACGACCAGAATTGAAAATTTATCCTTGATTGTGCGGTCATTGAGAGCACGGTAGTCGACACAAAAGCGCCAAGAACCATCCACCTTTTTGACGAGTATCATGGGGGAAGAAAAGGCTGAAGTACTATGGCGAATAGTCCCTTGCTGAAGCATCTCGACACATTGTGTTTCGAGGTTGTCCTTCTACAATTGTGCTTAGCGGTACGGTCGAACAGCAATGGCATCAGTGTCGCGCTTTAGATGGATGCGATGATAGCGGTCCCTGACGGGTGACAGTCAATGCGGTTCCGCAAAGATGCTGTTGAATTCTCCGAGTAGATCATCCATCAAGTTGGTACTGGTACACGCAAGCAATCTGGCGAACCGAGGCTACATTGGAAGGTCGTGTCAGATTACCTTGCGTCTGGCGCGAGCAAAGGCCATGGTCATGCAAGAGAAGTCCCAGCGTGGATAGAAATCCGTGCAGAATCGCGATTATCACGATTCAGCGTGATAACATTCTTCTGCGTGGCGGCCGGATTTGAAATCCGTACGGGTTTTCCGAGTTTACAAATTCAAATTTTGAATTTTGAATTTTGTTGATTTTAAGCAAATTTAAACGAAATTCGACCGAGTTTTTCTCGAGAAAAGCCGAATCGCACGCAGAATCGCCCGTATCATATCACCCACGGCCGATTCCACCGATTCCGGTTTTCAATCCTCGTCCCAAGTGATCGGTCCAAGAGTGCAGAGCCAATGAACCCCTAAGACCACGTCAAATCCGTCCAATGGCATGGCATAGCAATCCAAGATGAACGCCTCCTTTCCGATGAGAATGAGCATAACATGGCAAAGACCCAGGCAGGCGGGCGACACGGTCTCCATTGGCCACCGTCACACTAAGGCCCAACTTCGGCTGCATATGGATGCCGGCGACCTACACCGCATGGTCGGCGATGAAATTATGTGTGGAACCCAAGTCAACGAGGACGACCAAGGTCGTAGTGCCGATCACCACCAATAAGCGCATGGTTTGGCCTGAGCGGGGCTATATGTCGGTGATGGTGGCCAATGAAATCTCCAGCTCCACATTGTTGGTCGTGGCAGTGCCATCGTCGTCGTCGAAGTCCGGATGAATCTCGATGACGAAGAGTCTCTTAGAGCGGTGGCCCACGATATTTCTCGTTGCAATGGTAGTAGTGTCCCTACGCACGGCGAAGTTCCATCTCGGCCGGTGTCAGCGAACGACACGGCACGACTGCCGTGGATGAGGCCCGGGCGTGGGTGTTGTCGTCAGGTGGTCCAACCGAGCGAACCCGCTCGTCGACCCATCCAAAGTGATGCCCGAGCCGAGCGGTCCGACCGTAGATGACCCACTAGTCGATCCGGCCGCACGCCAATTGTACTGTGGAACAACCTAGGCCGCGACTTGCGTGTGGCGCTCGTATGCATGAGCCAAACTCATCACAGACTCCAAGGATTGAGGTGCTTCCAACTCGACATCGGTCTGAAGAGGCTGCCCGAGACCGACTGTGAACAACTGGATCTGTTGGCGCTCCATTAACGGGTCGATATGGCACGGGAGAGCGACGAATTGGTCGGAGAACCAAGGTTCAAAAAATCGAAACTAGGCGTCGCCTAGTCGCTCGGCGGTGACCTCCCGCTGCGATTTCTTCAAAGTCAGCGAGCTAGGCCGGGAGGCCGCTTAGTCAGTCCTGGTTGGTCAAAGCTGGCTTGGGCGGAGCTCAGCGTGACTGGCTTGGGCGGGCGCCGCAATGTTGAGCAGACGTCGAGTGGCCTGGGCAGCCGCCGTGGTGGCACTCGGCGTTGAGCCTGCGGTCATTCCGGCCTCCCATGCCACCGAATCGAGCTCGCCACCGGTCGATCTCGCTTGTCCTGTCACCAATCGACACCGATAGCGACTGAAGAAGCGTCGCAAGGAGGAAGACGAACTGGGATTTTGGGATTTTGGTGGGCTGGCGGAGGTGTTGGGTTTCTAAATGGAGAATGAAAGGAAAGAGAGGAGAGAAAGATGAGCTTAAGAGTCTTCGACTGCTCCATGGAGAAGACAGAGGGCATGCAGCCTTTAGAGTTGTTTATTACTTGTTTTCTTTTTTATTTGAAAGTAGTAGCACAGTAGCTAGTGACTTCCAGCTGGCTGCAGTAAGAGTTTTTGTGCACGAGAAGCTCCTTTCACCTTCTGCTGTTGCCTATAGCTGCTGCTGCATGCTGCTAGTCAGTCGCCCAGCCTCCGCCTTGGCGCCGCCTAGGCACCCTTGGCGCTAGGTGCCACCTCACCACCCGACTAGCGCCTAGCGATTTTTAGAACCTTGCGGAGAACTCCCGGACCTTGCCCTTCTTGTGCAGTGCAATAAGTTCGCCCAACTGATTGCTACGCAAAGGTGGCCCGAAGCGGGTGTTGATCATCTCGATAAAGCGGCGCCATGGAGGCGTGCCCATGTCGCGCTCCAAGTGATGGTACCAAATCTGGTCCGAACCTGTCATGTGAAAGGTTGCTAGCCAAACCTTGTCTTCCTCCATGGTGTGCTGTCCAAATTGCTCATAGCAATTGAGCCAGGGCAATGGATCTTCGTGACCATTGAACGTCGGAAAGTTCAACTTGTGGAAGCGAGGAACACCGCCACGGTCGGTGGCACGCCCTTCCCACATTGGACAATGGGCCGGGGGCAGTTCCACGTCGACACCGTGGTGTGCCCCTCCCGCGGGTGCCTGAAGTCCATGCGCAGGCCAGCGAGGACTAGGGAGTAGGCCCTCTGTCGCCCACCGACCGCCGTCGACGATGGAGTCGCGATCGAAGTCGAGGGCCGGCTACCAGTCACCTTGCTCCAGGCGTGTGATGGTGAGATGATGGGCCCGTTGTTGGTTGTCAATGTCGCGAATGGAGCCGACCAGCATGTTGATCTTGTCTTAGAGCTTGAGTCGATTAAGCTCCATCTGTTGCAACATGGCGTCAAGCTTCTTGTTAACTGCATCTGAACTATCCCCTTCCGACATGGTTGGCGAAGCAGCAGGTGTCTCTGATACCAAGTTGTCACAGACAGGGAGCGAGCAAATAGGATAATTGTGAGAAGTCACTGGACACGGTGCTGGACCCCGACAACACGGCAGAGGAGCCATTGCTACGGCTACTGCGCGGCTAGGGTAGGAGGCGCGCACTGAAGAGAGAGAGAGATTGGATTTTCATATTTTCTTTCGCAGTGCATATCGAAACATTGGGGTCTCTTAAATAGATATTTGAGGCCTAACAAGTGGATACTAATTCTATCTCTTAAGGAGAGTAATTGAAACTATATCTCTTAAGGAGAGCAATTGGAAACTAAATCTATTTTAAAGAAAGTCTTGAAATAAGAAAGCTAGGATTAGGAAGGCATATCTAATCCTTCCTTGAGGTGACCCTAGGCAGGATTCCCTGCTGCCTGCACCATCTCCTTCTTGCGCTTGCCGTAAGTTAGGCCCCACATGACACAAACAACGCTCTTTTTACCGATATTTGGCTTTGCCCAGGTTTTGGCTATGCCAAAATTTTAGTTCGGCACATCTTGGCCATCAACCAAACAGCCCCACAGATATTGCAAAAACGTGGTAACAGACTTTTAAGTGTTGGCAATTTGGAATAACCATCATAAGTGATAGAAAGCATAAATCTATGCATACCGAACAACAAATCTTAAACCGAAGCAAACTTGTCCTTGAATAGATGGACACAAAGCTCATCCTCTGGCTGTGGAAGGAAACTGAGCTCCGACTTGAAATAACATTAGCCACCTGAAATGCACCAAGAAATTGTCCTTGTAACTGGACTGTTCATATGCAATAAACAAGATAGCACTATAGAGAGAAGGTCAAATGGTCTCACATTATTAATTTTCAGATGATCAAGCAAGTGCCAGTTTGTTTGAATGCCTCAAAAGAATAGGTCCATCCTAATTCCTACATAAGCACATTGCGCTGCACAAACCCTTTTCTCAAACAACAGTGAGCAGACTGCTGGATGTTCATTCAAAGAACAGATACGGCAGCTAGAATCATTCTAGAATCTAAACACTAACCACTTTCACATTATGAAGCTGGAAAACAAAACAAAACATCAACACAGTGTAATGAAGCTGATAGAGCTCACACATTTAAAGCACAACTATTGAGTGACTTTCAGATATCAGGATTCCTGCCTCCTGGCTGGCAACCAGCACTTGGCACTCTTTGGGAGGTGGGAAGCGGGAACTGATCTGGTCTGGTCTGTGGATTTGAAATACCTTAACAAGGACAATACACAAGGATTCAGCCACATTTTAACCAAGTTTTCCAAACAATGCTGGGCACTCCAGGTCAAGCAAGAAGCACATGGCAGATACACTTATAACAAGAAAGGTCGGCATTTTCTATTTGGTTAACGCGTGACATTGATGAGGAGAAGCAAAACATTGGTGAAGAAATGTTCCTTAATTTCAGCAAGATCTAAAGCAAATGCTGTCATTTGCTGTCCTTATGTGGTTATCAGAGCTTTTCCGTTTTCTTCTGAACTAGGCTGCATTAGAATACTAAACTTTTTTTTAAAAAAAAAACTCAATGTGCCGTCCGATGCAACGCCGGTTACTTCAGTTGCAGCAATTTTGGAAACTTTGTAGTTTGCCCTAATATAAACAAGATTGTCAACATCTGTTCATCATGACAAGTGAACAAACTTTAAGTGTGTACATATGCAAGTTAATTTAACACCAACTTAAGGTCAATTTAACCCATAATTTGTAAGTTTCCACCAATTCCAATCATACTTGTACCAGTTCAAATGAACCATTTCGCTCTCTATATGGATATGTAAACTCAATGCACTGACTCATCTCGTACTGTGTTCAACACGTACTAATTATAGACTAATTTTTCAGCAATGATTATGGGAAAGTACAGAAATAAGATCTCTATCAAGCAGAGAAGAAACCTCACCAAGAAATCAGAAAAAGGAAACATCTTTATGATTCTCGGTAAACTTAAATCTAATCATACCAAGCAATTGAATCAAACCAAGAAAGCATCCATCCAACCAAAGCAGCCAAGAGCGTATAAGAAACCCAAAGCAACCAGCTAAGAACCTCATGAATCGCAAAGACGCGAACCAAATGTAAGCAAAATGACTGAATCGAATCTATGACAAAGTACCCAACCAAATCACGAATCACTCCTAACCCAAACAACAGCCAGTCCAAGAACGGCACCTGGCTGGACAGCCGCCGCCGGCCGGCGGCCGGAGAGAAGGAGATGGCGGCGGTGAAGGCAAGAGAGTGCGCCATGGGTCGGGTGGCGGCCGAGCTGGTCGGTCGAATCGGAGGCGGTGGGAGGAGGCTGGCCGGTAGGTGGCGGTGCTGCTCGGGAGGTTGGTGGCTCGGGAGCTATAGCCTATAGCTACCACGCAGACAGCGGTGTGGTTACATTATAGTGCTGGTAGAAGATAAAATAGATCGGCTTAGGATAAAGCCGTCCAGCAGAGCACAGCTTCCTGTTTGGAATGTCGTTTCTCTGAAAGTGACTCGGTTGTGCTGTAGAACTGAATTGATTAGATAAAAAAAATTATATTTGATTATCTAATTTTTAGGTAGTTTGACTATAAATTTCAAGATAGAAAATATCTGAAATACTCAAAATGACAGTAACAGCCTGTTTGATACTGTTTAACATAATTAACAACATTTAACAACAACTAACGATATTTGACGATTATTAACGACGACTAATGCAATTGACGACAACTGCCGTAATTGATGAGTTTTACCGCAATTGACGATAATTAACAGCAATTAACGACGACTAAATAATTGATCGCAATATACAACAAGTGACCGTAATTGACAACGATTAATGACAATACACCGCAAACCACGCAATAAACCGACATTAGTGTATTTAACAACAATGATTACAATAAATATTTATTACAACCAATAATTATTAAAAATAATTATTGCAATGAATAAATATTACAGATCATTAATTTTACAATTAAAAAAATGGAGCCGACTACAATTATTACATAAAGAAAGTTTGGAAAAATAGGTGTGGTTAAAAGTTGCAATCCGGTCTGAACCTTTGGGGTAGGGCTACGAGGCAATAGATTCCAGATCATAGGTCTGTATCAAATCACATAGGAGAAATTCGAGTACCTCTTCAAATACACCTTTTCAGCATCCAATGCATATTTTCTATGTTGAACATTCCATAAAAATCTGATCTCTGGAAGATCTCCAATGCATATTTTCTATGTTGAACATTCCATAAAAATCTGATCTCTGGAAGATCTGCCAGAGAATTCAGAAAAAAAAAAGTAATTCAAAGGTCTGGTTCTAACATTTTCTAATCTACCGCTGTTAGTTGATGTTGAGATCCCAACCAGGGGCAATTCCAGCGGGGGTTTTCGTCAGGCTTCAGCCTACCCTCCCCGCTGACACCGGAGCCCTCCCCCCAAGTTTTGGTCGTCCATTTGGCGACGAGGCGCCAGTGCACCGCTGAGGACGGAGTTGGGATGGGGAAGCCACTGCGGCCCCGTCGGTAGCCAGAGGCGGCTTCAGTGCGCCACCAGCACCGAGGGAGCTAGGGCGGGGGAACCACCGCGGCGCCGTCCATGGCCGGAGGAAGGGAGGTAGCCTGGTGCACCAGTGCGCCATCAAGGACGGGGAGGGAGCTGTCGAGCTGTAGCAGGGGAGCCATAGGCCAGGGCCGGCGACCTCAGCCGAGGTGGAGGAGCCTAAGAGAACCACCGCGGCAACGGACCTGCAAGCCAAACTAAAGCTTAAAAATTGATAACACTGGAAGGCCAAATCGAAGGGAAAGAGGAGAGGGGGGGTAAATAGCACCAGGGTAGCACAGGGATTCGGTTCCTGATGGCTGGCGACGAGTTCCGCCATAGCCAGTGCGGCGACGTCGGATTAAGCGACGGCAGTGCAGTCGTTGTGGGAGTAGAGAGATGGCCAGATGGGGAAAGAAATAGTAGTAGCATCATGTATTCATGTGTGTGTGTGCGTACAGGATGAAAGAGAGAGAGAGAGAGAGAGAGAGAGAGAGGAAGAACGTTGGGCTACCTCCCTGCCAATGGGTCTTGCGGGCCGAGCGGTCGAGTGGTTGGGCATTGGCTGGACCAACTCCAGCCCATAATGAAGTTATATCTGAAGTCCAAGCCAACTTAGGCAAAATAAATACTTTGTGAAAAAATTAGACTTCATGAAATTTAACAAAGACTTAAAGAAAACTACTAATATAACAACACACTATATGAGATTGTCACACTATATGAGATTGTAAGACTAGCCACGGTTACGTAGATCTACTGCATTCTAAAATTTCAAGTCGATTGAGTCTCAATATATGTGCCGAACTACAGGAAGAGAAAGAAACCTCCTATGGCCCATAACTAAGCTATGAAAACTGAGGCAAGTCTTCCTTTGATCATTTCGATTGATGATGACTCTAATTCCGCTAAAACTACTTCGCAAACTATTATTCCTAATACTTGCATCAAAACATTATTTTCTAAAAATAAATTGGATGATATATTTATTTGGGGATAAGCCGATTGATGGAGTGGTCGATTGATTTTCTTCAGCTCCCATCAGCTTCTTCCTTCAGCCAACTGCTATTGAATATTCATTTAAGTACAATTTGCTATTTTGAATGTTCATGATCGTTTAAGTATAATTTACTATCGTGTCATTAATTTTGCTAATTTTGATGTACATGTCATTACCAACTGGTACAATATTTATATGTTTTGGAGACGCACTTTCCATTAGTGGTGTACCTTAATTGTATTTCTCTATTTTTGTTTTGCTTTGCTTTAATTCATGTATGAATTTAATTTCACAATAATACAAGACAATGCTTGTCTCAAATTAGATTAGTCATTCGAGGTTTTGAGCCCACCCTTAATTTTTATTCTGACTTCGCCACTGATCCCAACCAAATGAGATCTTGATTTTCAATTGTAACATATTCAATTGAAATATATGTATGAACTGCCTACAATCAATAATTCCAAATAGTGCATTATCTTTATACTACTTGGTCGTGGAGACTCAATTTTTGTTACTAGTATAAGTTTTTAGCTGAAGGTAACCCAGAAAGACAATTTCATAATTCACAGTGAATGAATATATAGATAGGAACCAAACGAATTTGTTAAAGTGGAGCATCTTAACATGTTAATTCTTGGATATGCACGCTGCTTGATAAGAAATATAATTACCTAGTATGTGATCTTTCTGGGTTGCTAAACTTGCTTCCATCAATAAGCTCTTGTTTTCATAGTCCTCCAATTCCAGGTATTGATTCATTTCAGTGCATTCTCTAATCTTGAATAGAGTCCTTTACACTCTTAGTATCATAAGATTTGTGCAAAAAGTTGTGGATATCATGGGAATATGCTCCAGATCTTAGGATGATGTGATAATTGGCAATGGTGTTTACGGTTTGTCGTTTCACGAGTTTTCGACAAAGCTACAGGCATTCTGGACAGGGGCGGTCCGACCGGTCCTTGCACGGCGATCCGACCGGTCCCAAATCGGTCGGACCGGCCATGTAGGACGGTCGGACCGGCGGTGACCTAAAAGTGGTCAAAACGAGCTGGGCCAAAAATAGGTGTTGTAGGCAAGTGAGGGGATCCCAATGCACTTGGTCTCATAATTTTTGGAGTCTCCAGTAAGAAGTTCTATTCGCTTTAATTTCCGAAGGTTTGAATTTCGTGGCTTGAATTTGGCTAAGTCCCAGGGCGGTCCGACCGCTCACGAGGAGCGGTCCGACCGGCCAGGGAGGTCCGACCGGCACATGGAGCGGTCGAGGCCAGATTGACTTGAACGTCGGCCAACTTCGTGGCGATGTTGTTTTGTTAGGTCAAAGTCATTGGTATCGTGGCATATGGTTTGCATGATGCATCTTTTGACTAACATGGGTCAAGTTGTGAAGAACTTGTTCTCGAATTCGTGTTTGCTTGTCTGTGGTTGTGCAGGTTGCTTGGTGGTCAACGACGGTCAACGGCGAGGAGGATCGGGACTAGACTTGGAGAGTTGAGGTCCAGAACGATTGACGATGCCGGGTGAGGTCAACGACTCAAGCGTGACACAAGTAGACAAGGGTGACCTATTGGCAAATCCATGACGCATGGTGAAGCGGTTTAGGTCAAAAGGTTAAAGACGGCGCTTTGCAAACCGTGCGTGTGTGACCCGTTTGTTAGTGGGCCTTAACGGGAGCCCAATTAAGTCAAACTCTAGAGAGTTCTAGGCCTCCACTATAAATAGGAGGAGGTGGTGGCTGCACCCCTTGCTCTCGCTATTTTTTACCTCTTTTGTTGCTTGCAAAACCCTAATTGGCTTAGGGGGAGTTGAGGTGGAGGCTAGGGCTTTTCATGGTTTGAGGTGAATTTCGTGATCTTGGATTGACCACTGATCCATGATGGTGTGGGTGTAATCCAGCAACGATCACGTTCTTAATCTATGCAAGGTTTGCTTGAGATAAGTCTCTTTTCGTTCTTACTTTCAATTTCGTGATTTTAGGGCTTTCTTTGATCCGCGAGTTTGTGATTGATTCTTTCACGTGGATTAGCTTGCTGTGATGTGTGGGAACCCATCTAGGATCAATTTGATCATCAAACACCCACGAGCAAGCGATTGGATCTAGTTTTCACTTTTGCCCGGTTTTGCACCCTTCTTCAATTCGATAGTAAAAGATCTTTGTTCGTCCAAGAATTATCATAATTGTTGATTGGAATAGGTCCTTAATATCATAGAGAAGGTGTGTGCAAAGTTTCGTGAAGTTTGGAGTTGAGAATCAAAAGTTAGACCTAATTGCAACTTCGTCATCGGGCTATTTTTACTGTTCTGGAGCCTGCCGATCAGACCGCCCCACACCAGAGGTCAGACCGATTTGGTGCCGGTCTGACCGCCCCACACCAGAGGTCAGACCGATTTGGTACCTGTTAGACCGCCAGCATAACAGCGATCAGACCGGCCAGTCTCTGTTAGTTTTGATTCTTGCTGATTCTTGTCGCATTGCTTAGGGGTTTAATTGGATTCAATACTAGTCTTCCGCTGTACTGGTATATTGATCTTCATAGCTTCCTAATAGCTATTGGAGTGAAATTGTGTTGAATTCATTATTTGAGAAAAAGTGAGCGTGCTCCTATTCACCCCCCCTCCCCCTCTAGTCGCCTTTTCGGTCCAACAAAAGTACAATTCACTGAAGTTAACATGGGAACCATATAAATGCTTACTAGCTTATGACTGATTTTTAATAATAGTAAATTGCTAAACCCAATCCTAAATACTTCGATCCTACTCAAATAGTTTCAAATAGTGTTTCAAAGATGAGCCAGAAGACCTAATGTAAAATGGAGTGCAGAAAGTAAAACACTAGAATATTCTGAAACTCAGCAGGCAAATGGAATGAACTGCCATCCGCAAAATCAACCTCTACCTGACAAGAACAAGAAAGATAACTAACTCAAGATAAGACACACAATCCAAACCCCAATCAAGGCACCTTATAACTAACACGAGAGGATTAATTCTGCAGAAAATTAATAATCAAGGCACCTTATAACCAATACGAGAGGATTAATTCTACAGAAAATTAATATTCGTGAGAAATTGAGAAGAAATGATCCTTGTAAATTTTTACAACTAGCTGTATGTACACCAACAAGAGCTGTAATCATAGGGTAGGTATCGAATTCAGGAATTGTGAGATTTTTCATGAGCAGTTGTTGATTGTCTCAATTATGGATGATGACATGAGGTTTTATATACAATCAAAGACACCAAAATCAAGATTCTAAAAGGGAGCGGGGCAAAAAGGAAGGAAGGAAGCCTTGCAGATTTGGGCGGGCGCAGCGCAAGCTTCGTTAGGCATGACGGCTGCGCTGCCGCTGCCGCTGCCGCGTGCAGCCGCTCTATACCACCACGCCCATCGCCGCCGCCGCCGCCACTGGCGAGCAACCGACGAAGAAGAAGCGGCGGGGAGCTAGAGGCCACCTGCCTCGTCAGTCTATTCCGATTTCCAGTTGCTCTACAGTTCCAACGGGAAAGGGTAGGAGGGGATCAAGATTCGATGGCTCCAGTTGCTCAACACCGGTGAGAGGTCCGTGGCGGCAGGCAGTGAGCCAGTGAGGAGGGGTTGACGGTGAGGGAGAAGGGAGCAGTGCCTGCTGCTGCGCCAGCGCCGCGATAGCAGAGGATTTGCCAGAGGCGGTGATGGAGATGGTCTCCGGCGGGGAGGAGGAGACGGCAAAGGTGGGGACGGTGAAGCTGGTAGCCATGTACATGTACGAAGGCGATCTGCTGGAAGGTGAAGGCGACAGTGTCGTTGCCGAAGGCGAAGGAGTGGAGGCGCTGAGGGAGGAGGAGCGGGTGCCAGGGAGGAGGGAGGAGGGAGGAGGCGCGGGGGGGAGGAAGAGGGTGGGTGGCGGAGCCGATGAGAGAGGAGGACGGGCGAGGGAGGTAGGAGCGGGAAAAAGGCACGCGGCTAGGATTTCGGGCTGACTGAGTAGCGGAGGGATGGGATTTTCTGCGGTGGAAAACGCGGGTAATTATATTTTCAACTTGGGGGTAAAGTTGAAACAGATGTTGTGGGAAGCTACGAGAAGCTGCCCCTTCGCTAGCTTCTGCCTTTCGGCTTTCTCACACTATACGCGGCTTCTGGCTTTGGAAAAAGCCACGAAGAATTCTGCCCGTTTGGAACGGCTTTTGGCTTTTTCGAGCGAAAAACATAAGCTAAAGCCGTCCCAAATAAGCCTATAAATGGCATCAAACAACCCAGTACTATCATCAGGGGTATTTCAGACATTTTCCATCTTAGAAGTTGCAGTCAGCACACTTAAAACCAGACAGCCAAATACTAAATCTCTTCAGCTCAGTTGTTCAGCCCTGCAACCCAGCCGGAAGCTGCTTTTCAGGAAAGCTACAGCCGTACTAAACAGATCCTTGCTTGGGAGCTTAAGGGTCTATTTGAGATTGCTTCGGCTTTTCGCTTGGAAAAGCCAGAAGCCGTCCGTTGGGTCTATTTGGGCCCTGTTTGGCACAGCTTCTGCTTTGGCTTTTGAGTGAGGAGAGCCGGAAGCCAAAACAAACGGCTGGCTTTTTTACTGGCTTTCGTCGGAAGCTCAAAGCCGTTAATACACATGGAAGTCGAAAGCCGAAAGCTAGTGCAGAGGTTCTTCCCACCGCTTTCCACCCTCAGCGTCCCGAAAGTACCCCCATACTTTGTAGAAATTACCCAACTCATACCCAGTATTTAAGCCCGCCTGTTCCCCTCCCTACCCCGTTCCTCCTCGCTTCCCCAGCGCCGTTTCGCCTCTGGTTCCTCCGAACCCCCGCGCCAGATCCGCTGGTGCCCCTCAGGGCCCTCTCCTCCGAGTGCCTCCACCGGACGACTTCGCCGACAAAGCCCTCCGGTTCCGCCCCCTCGCGCGGCCCTCCCCACCCACCGCGCGGCGGAGTCCCCCTCGCGGTCGGCTCGGCCGGAGGAAGCGGAAGCTTCTAGAAGCTTCGAGGCGAGCAAGCGCCGAGATGGTGGTGCTACACGTGAAGGTGGCGGCCTCCTCCTCACCGCCGTCGTCGCGGGAGGAGGAGGAGATGGAGTTCTCTCTGAGCTGTTGCCTCTGCTGCCAGATTGCGACGCGGCGGCCGCCCTCGCGGGCATCGCCGGCCTCCAGGCCCGCCTCCTCTCCCTCTGTCGCCACCTCCGAGGTGAGGAATTTTGCGATGTCGCACTGCCTTAGCTTCCGCGATGAGCAGATCGAATCTAAACTGACGAGCTGTTGTTGCCGTGTTCGGATCGAATCTAAACTAAGAAATATCTTGTAACACAACTATATGAAAAATATGGGAAAATATGTTTCATGTGCTGTTCGTTGAAGCAATTACTTTGTGAGACATGATGTTTAATTTGATAACATGAATCCTATGTTTGAGGACAAATTACCCTCTTGGTATAGCCTCCTTGTACAAACTTAGAATGGGGCATATCTAGTGAAAACTAATGGCTAGGTGCAATTGAAGCTTGAAGCGTTTGTCTTTCGAGGAGATGATGTTTAATATGATAGCAGGAATGTTGTGTTTGAGAGCCCTAACTACTCTAGTGGTCTAGCCTCAGATGGCAGCACAGCATATCCTGGATTCATCTTGGAGAAATTAAAGGATTCAAATTACCAAGCTTGAAAAAGGATTTGAAAATTGAATTTACCATGTTTCCTTTTGCTTCTAAAGTAGGGAAACAAAAATCCATTTGTCTCTAGGAGATAAGGTTACTCAAGAAATAATTCCCGAAACTAAATTGAAGAAAATAAATTATAAGAACTAACGATTTAACCAATGTCCATGCTTAGGTTCAGAGTAGATGTTGTGGTTCAATATCCAGCTAAGGTACTGCAGCGCGCGTCACTATAGCATCATGTGTCACTGTAGAAACACAAATATTAGGCCAGATTTGTTATTTATGAATCTATCTATTAGGTGTTTGGTATTATCTATTTGCTCGTGCAAACAGGAATGAGGATTATGTAGACGGGGACATGTCCACTAACCTCAGTGCACATGATGATACAGCTGTTATGGATGATGTTGACATGAACGGCCTCCATGACGCTATTGCAATGGCTTTGGTAGCATGACGATATGATAGATGGAAGATATATGTAGCATTTTGTATGTAATACTTGCCAATTTAAACCTTGTACAAGGGACTGATCTTCTAGTCCAGATTATCTTTACATGCTTTCTGAAGGATTTTATTGTTAAATACGGCTAAATGTTCTTAAATGTCGTTAAATGTCGTTATATGTTGTCAAATGTCGTTTAATGTTGTTAATTCAGTTAAACGACATCAAACAAGCCATTACTGCCCTCATGGGCATTTCAGATATTTCACACCTCGGAAGCTGCAGCCAGCCTACCTAAAAGCCAGATAGCCAAACACCAATCAGAAAAGCATACTCATTCAAATTTCAAATGAAAAACCTACAAGATACGGTATCGGCGATCAAATCGCCGATCTTATGAATGTATGAAGAAAAAGAGGAAAATGACACGTATCTCCTGGAAAGTAATGAGACTGCTCTTTATTGCTATGAACTGGCTATTACAATGGGTGTATGTAACCTAGACTGAAGACTAACTTGAGAATACAATGCTCTTCTGAGAGTATTTCCCAATCTATCTTCACTGTTCTGGCCCCCTCCACTTCGGTTCGCAGTCCTCCTTATATAGTTGATGAAGCGTTGGCAGTTGTGTCTGGGAGAGACGCCTGTTGGAGAAGCAGCGCCTCTGGTCAAAGAGAGGCGTCAGCTGACAATGTGTCAACCGTTGTACGGTTATATGTCAGTGAGCCACTTAACCGTATTCATGTGTCTTAGAGTTACGTATCATCGCGTGGTATGGAATATTCGGCACATGTTCCATTCTTCACACGGTAGAGGATATATCTGGCGCTAGATCCAGATATCAGTTCAAAACTTTGTGAGCTTTTGACTGATCGGAGACAAGGTTGGGAATCTTCTCCAACCAGGTTAGATATTGTGTAACCTTTGGAATCCTCACGACCAGTGAGGTCGTTAGCCTTAGGGGTTACGACCACGAAGATGTATGGTCAAAAGGGATTTTTGTCCATTGGACTTTTTCCAAAGTGGTTACAGTGTTGCGGCTATAAAAAGCCCCTTAGCACTGGGTGTTAGGGTTTCTACGCCTTTTTACTTTCCTCTTTATCTTCCAAGAAACCATCTCCGATCACATTTGAATTCTTCACCCGAAAGAAATCACCATATCGGATCTTATCATCAACTGGTCGATCTCCGATCTGAGTGAGAATAAACTTGAAGGTTTGGAAAAGGTTGGGCTACTACCCGACAGAAGTCTGATCTTATGGAGATCAGCATTTGGGGAACATTCTCCAAGTGGTGAAGATGGAGAAATTTTGGTATTTCTCGCATATATCGAATGCGGCTTCAGACTTCCAATTCACTCCTTTCTTTCCCAAGTTTTGGAGTATTATGGAGTAGAACTGATCAATCTGGCCTCCAACGCCATAGCCAACCTTAGCATCTTTGCCTACCTCTGCGAAGCGTACCTAAAAATTCCAGCAACACTGGATCTCTTCCAGTACTACTACAGATTGGTAAATGCGAAGAAGACGACTGGTACACCTAGAGAGTGTACTTTGCGTCTCCATGACGGGAAGGCTGATGAGTATATTCCCATGTACTCCAAATCTTCGTGGTCGTCATGAAAGAAGAGTTGGTTTTACATGAAGATTACACAGGGTGATGGCCTTTATTACAGCGGTAAGAAGACTATCGAGAACCCGCAATGGCGTTCCTCCTCGAAGAAAGAGGGGAGAATTGGGAGATGGGTTGAAGCCATCCATCTCATGATTGTCAGGGGTTTAACCTCCTGGCACGTGGTGAGGGACTTCTCCATGCGGAGAATCAGTCCTTTGAAGGCCAGAGCTCATTCGATGCTCTGGTATATTAGTCGTGATGATGCGACCAAGGACTCTAGGGAAGGTAAGTTCTAGTAAGAATTCGACCAGCATACTTTTCTGGTTAAATGCTTTTATAATCATAAGACCTCTCTTTTTATTACAGCCTTGTCTTCTAATGAGATCAGAAGCCGGATCAGAATGATATGTGCTGGAGAGCCTAATGAGAAGGCTGGTTTCTCTTTGATCTTAGCAGTTACTACTGCTGAAGAGAGGGCTGAGAGACTTCGGGTAAGAATGATAATTATTTTTTACCTTTACAATCTTTTCCGATCGGTGTTTACCTAAAAATTCTCTTTGATATGTAGTCGGTTGGTCTAAGAATTGATGAGGCCACGGAGACCTGTGAGCCTATTGACGACCCGACCAACCTTACGATCACTAGTGATCGTGTAGAGGTAGGTAACTGAAGAAAATACTTTTTGCTAAGATGAAAAGATATGTTCATCACCCGACTAACTTTATTTGTTGAATCAGGCGGTAGTCATTGAGTCTCATACAGTTGCTCAAGATTTGCTAAGGGCCGTTGAAGCAACTGCTTTGGTGACCGATGAACCTACACCTTCCGATCCAACGATCAGGGATTCTACTCTCTACCAGTTGGTTGAAAGTATTACATCTGATCGTTCATTGAAGGATGTAGAGGGTACAACCAACCCTACCAGTTCAAGACTGGAAAAATTGGTTGAAAAGAAAAGAAAAGCTAGCGCTACAGACTTTAAGCCAGCGCGCTTTAAAGTCAAGATAAAAAAGATAACCGGGTATGTTGTAAATGAAATTGTCATATGAATGCATACCTTTTATATTCTTGGCGATTTTGAACTCTGAACTTCCTTTCCTTTGCGCAGACTTGTTGGAGTTCCTACTATTAATATTTGCATCGTGGTTGTGATTTGTGTAATGTGGTGTATGTTTGTGATTATGCTTTCTGTGTTAATCCAATAGTGATGTGAATCCAACTAGTCGAGTAGATGGATCATGAATTGTTGGGCTAATATTTCATGGTACAGTAGCTATCAACTTGTTCCTAAATGCTTTCTTGTTGTTTGGTTGACGTAGAGCAAGCTTTGCTCTCGATGAACAGTACACACGTGGCGTAGACATTACCTGAAACCCTAGATAGTAATATTACTACCCAAGAGCACCACAACTTATGAATAGAGAGACAGAGAGAGATCAAAGATGATCAACACTTGAGTTCAATCCAAAGAATCAAAACCAAGTAGCAAGGATGAACTCAAGAAGGAATTCACAACAACAGAAAACAATCTGACCACCAATCAACCATGGCGTTTTCTGGTTTTTACTCAACTCAAAACTCAAAATTTCATGATCCCTTTGCTATGGCTAGCTACAAAGCTTATATAGGTACCCCTAGGTGTGGCTAGAATAGCCATGGGCTAAGCCCAACTCGAAATCAACTTCTAGAACTCGATTATAGCTCTAGAACGCAAACAATTCTAACTCTTTAGTTCCAGACTCAAAGCATAAGATACATGGACCAAATCAAGTGATATTAGGCCTAAATAACTAGACAAACAAGCCCACAAAAGTTTCTAATTCAAATTGAAGTCCAATGCGAATTTGAGTTGGAATTGGATTCAAACTCCCTAATACGGAATTTTGGGAGCCTAACTCAGTTTTGGTTGTGGATTTTGGTCAAGGGAGCATGAATTCCACCTTGCTTTCGCCCACCTCTCCTCCTTGGGCTGGGTGCCTCTCCATCTTGGGCCCATACACCTACTTGACTTGGTTTTGGGCCTCCACTTGGTCTCCTCCCCTTGGCCAAAGCCCATGAAGTCCTCCTTTGGCCCATGTGCCCTCTTGCTGCCCCTTGGCCGAAGGAACTTGGCCCATGTTGTGCCCCCTTGGCCGAAGGCTCCTTGGGCCTCCAAGTCTTGGCCCGTGTGCTTGACCTTCTTTCTTAAAGCCCATGTGTGAAAGATCTAGACCCGCCATTATGAGTTAATGGATTGTTTTGGTGATTAATGACAAATCCAAATATGAGACTAACTCTTTTATCAAGTATTATCTTTGTGTAGTCTCATTTGGATATAAAGGTGAAACACAACGAGGTATGCAATCGACATCTCAATTTATATTATGTTGCATTTCTCGGATCCAAAATATAGGATTGAACTCAACCATAAGTCAAACTTGAATATGTGCATATGATCTTATTACACATTTGTGTATGCACACATTTAGGGGGAGTTTTATCCTATACTTTGTGGTTTCATTAGTATTGATCCATATTCTATTTTCCACATATACTAAGGATCTTTACGTTGAAACAAAACCTTTGAGTATACAAAACTTGTGTAGTTCGTATATACTCATGTTATGAGTATATAGAACTTGTGTAGTTCTTGTATACTCATGTTAGAGTATATATAACTTGTGTAGTTTATATACTCAATTGTTCTCTCATTTATCATCATTAAATTTATGAGAATTTAAGTGGTTATCACAATTACCAAAGAGGGAAAGATTGAGGTATCTTGTCCCACCATTATGAGTTAATGGTATGGTGTGGTAATTAATGATGATCACATTGTGGAACTAACATTTTCCATGAGTTGGATATACGAGGTTATGTTCGGGATGATGAAGACTTGGGATGATCATGAGTTGATCATCAAGTCAAGAGCTTGGTGTAAATGATGCATCATGAGTTGATGCTTATCAAGAAGAGATGATCATGAGTTGATAATCAAGACAAGAGAAGACCCATCATGTGTTGATGGAGGTCAAGTGAAGGATTGCATCATGTGTTGATGCATGTGAAAACTCGAGATGGAGAAATCATCATGTGTTGATGATGTTCAAGACAAGATCCCGAAGTGAAGAAATCATCATGAGTTGATGATTGTCAAAGTCAAGGACCGGACTTGAAGTGTTGATGTGCGTCATCAAGCTTCAAGAAGATGCAAGGCAAAGGTATGACTAGCTAGGGCTAAGGATGTGTTCCTAGTCTTTTCCGGTCTCGGTGTTTGGTTGATAGACCGGATTGCTAGTATAGGTTTGCCGTACTATTAAGAGGATCTTGACTAGTAGTTTGAGTTAGTCATGTGTTGATAGCTCATTATATTTGCTCTAGCTCATCTATGCATGGAGCTATTATTTGCGAATGTGTTTTGCAAATAGCCGATGCTCATGCATTCAACCCTTGTAGCATGTGACTTAAGTTTGCAAATCGTTTTGCAAATGGTGTAAGTCCATGTACCTTTTTCCTTGTGGTATGATTCCAAAAGTTGGCAAATGTGTTTTGCAACTTGTTGGGAATCTTGCTTGTGACCTTTGTTGGCATGGCTTGTCAATTTGCAAATGTGTTTTGCAATTGAAGTTGTTGAAAAAGCCATTTCTGATTTCTGTCAGGAAAATCGGAAGTTCCGGTAGTTTAATGGCGGAAGTTCCGCACCCCGGACTGTCCGATTTTCCGCGGCTTGATTTTTCCAGAGCGGCGGTTTAGGGACTTAGCCGATTTTCCGAGTGCGGAAGTTCCGGTGTGTAACTCGCGGAACTTCCGATTAATCGGTTGCTCCGAAATCCGGCGGTTGGTTTTTTCCAGAGAAGCACCATTTTGGGGACTTAGCCAAAATTCAATGTGCGGTAGTTCCGCTATGTGTTGAGCGGAACTTCCGATGTTTAGTTGGCGGTAGTTCCGCACTAAAAATCAAACGGCTAGTTTCTCGTCTGACATAGCCGTTGCGGTGCCTTTTCTCTCTCCTGCGGTAGTTCCGGCCTTTGTACGGCGGAACTTCCGATTTCCCTGATTTTTCAGGGGTTTGTCTCCCAACGGCTAGTTTTTGTGTGTGGGCTATATATAGCCACCTTGGCCGGTTGGGGAGGTTCTTGATGTTGCTAAGAACTATTGTGAACTCTTTGTGAGCCTCTTGAGCTAAGAGCAAACCTCTATTCTCTTTTGTGCATGTGTTGCACTTGGTGAGATTAGAGAGTAAACCCTAAGTGCATGTGTTGCCTTAGGTAGTGGATTGTGTATCCACGTGGCGTTGACACTTGATTAGTTCAAGTGAAAGTTCGATTTGTTACTCTTGGTGTTTGCCGACACCTAGGCGGCGTGGAGCGTCGTGCTCGGTGACCTTCTCAAGAAGCTTGTGAGAAGGCCCGACGGTTGTGAGTGGTTTGGTGCTCGCCATCTCGGAGTGGAGGAAGAGCAACCATAGTTGAGCGAGGTGTTGGTTCGGTTTGGAACCGGTCCAAGTGTTGGACTTACCTCGGAGGTGTGGGCTCATTTGAGGAGCCGGTCCAGCGCGGGTTGGGCTTACCTCAACGTGGATTAGGGAGGCCGCAAGTCTCCGAACACCACGGTAAAACATAATCGTGTCATCTTGTGTTTACTTGTGCTTTACTTTGAGCAATTTACATTCTTGCTTAAATTGCTTATATACCTTGTATGATTGCTCATATTATATTGTGTTCATATTGTCGGTGCACTTAGTTGAGCCTAGTTGATTTAGGTTTTAATTGTGCAAAACCAATTCGCTATTAGCTTCGCATTTATTTATTGGTTTAGCAGATAAAGTTTTTAAACCGCCTATTCACCCCTCTAGTCGGCCACCTCGATCTTACAAGTGGTATCAGAGCTTGGTCTTTCATTTATTAGACTTAACCGTCTAGAGAGTAAAGGATGGCAACTAGAGATTTAGTGCACCTAGGTGAAGCACCTCTATTTGATGGCACAAATTATGCTCATTGGAAAATCCGCATGTCTTGTTATTTTTGGGCCATGAGTCCAAAAATATGGCGGGTTGTAGATGTTGGCTTTTCTCCTCCATTGGATCATCTTGCTCCAACAATTGAGGAAGAGAAAAGCTTACATCTCGACGCTCAAGCAATTAACGGTTTATTTAGTGCTTTGAGTGTAGAGATGTTTGATGAAGTGTGCAATCTTGAGAGCGCTCATGCTATGTGGACACATTTTCAAGATAAATATGAAATGTCCACACCTACTAGTGATGATTGCACACAGGAGTGGACATCGGAAGAAGAATGTTCAACTTCTAGCTCAGATAATGATGAGTCCACAACTCCTCCACATCAACTCAATGCTTCATGGCTAAAGGTAATGATGAGGTAAACGAAAATGAAGAACCCACCTATGATGAGTTGATGGAAATGTTAGAAGACTTAAATGAATATCTTGGCAAGGAGAAGTCAAAATTCAAAGTCTTGAAGAAAGAATTTCTTTCTCTCAAGGATTCTTATGAAGAGCTAAAAGAAGCTCATGAGACTCTCCTTCTCAAGGATCTTAATAAGTCCAAGGTGGATATAGGCATTACATGCAAGTTATTAGATGATATGCCATGCATAGTTCCTACATCTTGCATTTCATCTAAAGTTAGCATATCCACCTCTTGTGATGATTTAATTGATATGCCATGTTGCTCTAAAATGGATACTCCTATTTCCTCGATATCTTGCAAGACTAACATTGTAGAGGAAAACAAAGAGCTCAAGGCCCAAGTCAACAAATTAAAGAATGACTTGGAAAGAGGCCTAAAGGGAAGGCCACTCTGACGATATATTGAGCAAGCAAAGACGCTTGCAAGATAAGAGTGGAATCGGCTTCACTCCTAAGAAAAGGAGAATAGCAAGACAAGGCACAATGCAAGACACACGAAGAATGTCAAGTGCCATGGATGCAATGGAAAGAACCACTTAAGCCTCAGTGTGCCCAAACAAAGTGAATGACAAGAAATTGTCATCAAAGAAAAGGCAAACCGGCAAGGAGAAAGTAAAGAAGGTAAAAGACGAATACAAACTTGAACTTGCTACAATTCTTAGGAAAAGGGACATATGAGTAAGGATTGTCCCAAAGGTATCACTCCTAAGCCCATTATTTATAATGATCAATATTTGCTTAGGAAGGATATTAATGGCAATGTGTTTGCTAGAATAGTTAGTACACATAAAACTAATGCTAGGGCCATTTGGGTGCCCAAATCTATTGTGACTAACATTCGTGGACCCAACCTAGTTTTGGGTACCAAAATGCGCTTAAATGCTTAATAGGTACTTGGAGAGGCATTGGAGACTTGGCTTATTCATATAAAGATGGATGTCATCATATATCAAATTGGAGCCAAGGTTGAGGATAATCGTTTCACATCAAGAACCAATGTCATCTCGGTAACAAGTATTTACATTGAAGTATCTAGCCCTTATGCCTTGTGTAGGTTGCATTTCATGAAAATCATTTTAAGAGGGTACTCTTGCTCTATGTTCATAATGTTCATTATTAATATCTTGAGCAAGTTGATGTAACACATTAAGGGGAGTGCTAAATCATAGTCATGTATTTCACATCCTAAGTGTGCCCAAATAAATTAAGTGCTAGTATTGTTTTTCAAAATAAGCCTTTTAGCCAAAAGTCAAAATTTCATAATTATTAGTATTTCTTTGAAAAACTAGTTGCAAAAGGTATACAAATGCTTTTCAAAGATTTACCAAAGGTTTTGGCTTTAGAAAAACCTATTTTAAGTGAAAATGAGTTTATGTCCAAAATCCTACATTATAGTATCTTGTTTTTGACCAAAACTAGATTTTTGTGTAAAATCTATTCTAAAAGGAATTTGAAAATCTTGACAAAAGAAAAATCCTAGAGTTGGTTAGTCTAAACATTTTGGTATTCAAAAGATTTCCAAAAGACCAACCTAGAAAAGGTTATTTGATTTTGAAATTAGTCAAAATCCTACTTTGACCTAAGTGGTCACTTTCTAGCACCTAAGTGAGTTTTCCATATGAACCAAAATTTTTCATATGAAAGGGTTCAAAATGGTATTTATGACTCATACACAAAATTGGATACTTTAAAATCAACAAAATGTTTTCTTTGAGTTGTTTTGATTAATTTCATGAAAATGAGGCTTCATTTGCAAAATCAAAACTAAATTCATAAAAATTATTTTCTTGGATAGACATTAGTCTTTTTAATGTACAATGATCCTGAATGATATTTATTTGAGTGCAAAACTAGGGATCATTTGCATAAAAATCAAATTCCAAGATCTTTCCTGAAGTGTCAGGATAATCGGAACTTCCGGCATTCTAAGCGGAACTTCCGTTTGTCGAACTTCCGCCGTTGAATGCGGAGCTTCCGTTTCACTCTCTTCCGCGTCGGAAAATCGAGCTTCCCCTCGGCGCGGAACTACCGATGTCCGGAACTTCCGCCTTTGAAATGCGGAACTTCCGCTTTCCGGTAGCTGAGAGACTTTAATGCACTGCGGTTCCTCCGTTTTTATCTCTCTCCCTTCAGCCGCAGTTCTTCCTCTTCTGTCCCGAGCCCTTCTCTTCTCCTCTTCATACTCCACCGAAAAATCTTGCTCCTCTTCGGTTTTTCTTCAAATCTCGACCGATCAATCTCTTCCCCAGGGTTCAATCACTCCCTTGCTCAAGGTATTTCCAATTCCTTTCTTGGATTTTTACCTCATGAACCCTAGGTTGAGATTTTGGGGAAATGAAATGTCGATGAAATCATGGTAGATTCTTGGGCAAATTAGTTTATTCAAGATTGTATGATGTCTATGCATCGATTCCATGGACTCAATCCAACAAAATCTTTGAAAAATCAAAAATTTCATTGCCTAGAGTCGGCCAGAAAATCGGAACTTCATTTGTTAAGAGCGCGGAACTTCCGCTAGCGGTAGTTCCGGCGTCAACTCTTGAGCTTAGATTATCTGACGAGAACACGAGATTTTCATTTTCTTTTGAATCATCCTTTGACACTTCATTCATTATTGTTTTGAAGATGCCTAGGATGAAAGTTTACGTCCCAAAGCACTATTCGATCTTGGTGCATCTTCTTCAAGAAATGAGGAAGAATCGAAAATTGAGAAAGTGAAGAAAGTGCATCGGAAGAAGGGTCGAATCGGATGAGGAGTTAGGTGAACGGAAGAAATGGAAATTGATCTTAAGGCTCTCACGTGACGACTACACTCTTCTACGGAGTGAAGATCAATACTCACTTCGAGAAATAGCGGCGACCCTCGTTTTCATACCAAGTTTCAAAGACAAGTCTATGATCTTTTTTGGACCAAACAAACCATTTGTGATCAAGTACATCAATTGGTCCTACCTCAATGGACTTGACAAATATGAGGGTACATCTGAGGCTCTTTTCAAATGAAATGATTCACAACTTTGTGGCTATAAAATGCAATTATAGTGATGAGATCATCCGTCGGTTCTATGCCACAAGATGCATTCCACGATTTTTCTCACCTCACGGATAGCGAGGGACGGTGAGGTATTCTTGCACAAAGCGTGCTTTTGAACATGCTTGAATATCCAATCAAGCGAATATGAGCAAATCTATGATGGAGCAGTTCTCCTATTTGGCTTGGATGAATTTTATGACACCACACGTAGATTTGTCCTCGGTAAGATCACGGACTTCTTCCTATTCCCACTTGGTAAATAGGATCATTAATCATACTATGTTACCAAAGAGCGGGAATTATGATGCTATTAGAGGACATGTTTGGAATATATTGGAATGCATCATGCATGGAAGAAAGTTTGATGTTGTGGATGTTATCATAAGGGAGATAGCAGGAACAAAGAATGATCGAGTCAAACTGTGCTTTGCTAGAATTGAAACTGGATAGCTCTTTAAAAGAATTGCAAAAATTTGATGCTAGTCACACTTGTTCTCATTGTAAGAATAATCAATTAAAATGCAAGAGATGGTGAAATGGTTGCTTATTCTAGAATTGCCTCTTGTGAAAATTGCCCTAAGCTTACAATTGAGATTGAAGCTTTAAACAAGACTCTTGAAGAGAAAGCTAAAATTGAAAGATCTATGTCTCTTACTGCTTCCAAGAAAGTTATTGATTCTTCCTCTTGTATGTTGCATGCTGAAATTGAAAATGCTATTGGTAAGATACAAGAGGCTTTTAGAGTCAAATTTAAGGAGCAGTTGAATAGGATTGGAGAGTCCTATTGTGTGTCTTGTGAGGCTCTGAAAGTGGAAGTGGATCTTCTTAAGAGCAAACATGTTGAGGCAATCGATTCTGAAAAGTGCTCAAATTGTGGAGTTTTGGCAAAGAGAACGATTACCTCAAAATGACTCTTGAGAAGTTTTCCATGGGAAAAAGAAACTCAACTTGATTCTAGACCAATCCAAGGTGAGTGTGAAAAACAGTGGCCTAGGCTTTAAGTCCCTAGAGCTCTTCAAGAATCTCACACCAAAGATTGCTAGAATTGTGAAAAGTGGTTTGGTTGAGCAAGAATCTTCTTTGTCTTCATAGGTGGTTCTTAAATCTGTAGATTCTGCTCAATCTCTTTCTAGCAAGAAAGGTGCTTCTGTCTCACCATGACGGACCCTCAAAGGTCAAGTACCATTGCACTTTCTGCAAGAAAGAGGGCCACACGGTTGAGTTTTGCTTCCGGAGAGCAAAGATTGAGAGGAAAGAGAGGATGAGCGCTTTGAGATCCATTAGAGGAGTCTCTTCTTCAGCGATAGTCTCTAGAGCCGGCGACCTATTCAAGTGTACCACATACGAGCCTAGGCGTGTAGAGAATCTTGTTGACTCTTTTGGTGGGTCCAGCGGCGGTGTGGTTTAGGATATCATGAGGATAGACCACGGGTAGCACCTAGGCAGGGGAGTATCGGTCTTTTGGTAGATCGTTTTGGAGAGGTCGGTGGTGCTCATGGGCATTCTTATGATTTTGTGCCTAATCATTTTTATGCTGCTTCTTTTGCTATTCCCAGGCATCGTTCATCTCAGTACTGGACACCCAGATTTTCTATCTCAAATCCCAGTACTGAGGCTTGGATGTTTTGAGGGAATTTGCTTTTTCTGTTTTCATTGTATCATAATGCACTTTTATTTCAAATGTCGTGCATTGCATAATAAAAATTGTGGAGCTTTGAGTATTATCCTTGTATGGCTTGATTTCATACTCTATACCTGTCATATCAAGTGATAGTCTCATTGGACTTCTTTTATGGCTCTTCGTGTTTTGGCTTAGCTTTTCCCTTGCTAGCTTTATATCTGTGAGCAAATTGAATCGAATCATGTCTTGTTGGATCTTGTGACTAGTTTTGCTCTAGTGATCCTTTTATGATTCTTGCCATGTCTTACAAGTGAATTGAGTCTTGAACTTATTTTGAGATGAAAAATGAGTTTTTATCTTCTTAAGTCAAGCAAATGAAAAAAAAATTTCGTGCGAAAAAGCGATCTCACCAATCCTTTCTCATGAGACGGCTTGCCATTGCACTAGGCATGAACTCGGGGAGTTTTGGATGACCTAGACCACTCTTTTAAGCTTATCGCTTGAGATGGTCGCAGAAGGCTTGAGATCTAGCACAAGAAAAAAAGAGAAGAGAAAGAAAAGGAAAAGAAAAATTGCCCAAAAGGGCTAAGTGCTTGAGTTTTGCTTCAAAAGAATTCTCTTAATGCTCAAAATGCCTCAATTCTGTTTTGAGCCTCTTTTGCTTATAGACATGGCTTGACTCATTTTTGGTTGCTTTTAGTGAATCTATGACATTGAGCAACCTTTCATGGTTTTAATTCTTGTCAATCTCAGTTTTCGCTATCTTGGTTTTAGCTTTGCAGTACATGTTTTGCCATGATTGAATATAGCTTCTACTCTTTATATGGCTTGGTATGTGTCTTGTCTTGTCTACATAGATAATGGTCATGGCTCCTTTTGCTAAATTTCAAATAAAGTCATTTCTTCATGCTCGTTCTTCTCTCATGCATCTTGATGAATTCATTGTCAAAGGGGAGAAGGATTGAAGAAAATCTTGCTTTAGACTTTTGGTTCACATAAGGTTCCATGCATAAAAGAACACACACACACACACACAAAAAATTTTGTGAACCTTTTGAAAATTTGTGATCATAGTGAGTTGAGTCTCTCTGGTTTTATTGCCTTTTTCTCGATTTGAATTGCAATTCAAGAAGACTCACAATGATCAAAGGTCAAATAGAACATATTGTCTTTCATATGGACCTTAGTGAGATTTTTGGCCATCTTACGGAATTTGAATCCTTTTGTGCGTTCAATGCCTTATCTCACTTGCCTTCACTATTCGAAGCCGACTTGGTCGCTTCTAAGCTTTTCTTGCTTATGGACCAAGTTGTGCCTTTATGCTTAAAACGACGATTTTTACTTTTCATTTGAAAAACCACATTTTCTTGAAATTGCCAATGTGTTCATCAAGGGAGATTGTGGATATCGTGAGGATATGTGCACGATCTCGGGATGATGAGTCAATTGGCAATGGCTTTGTTGGTTTGCAAAATCTCGCGTTTTGGGTTTGCTTCTTCTTTGTCGGACCACGGCGGATCGGCCCGGTGGAGTGGAGGCGGTCGGACCGCTTGTGTGGGACGATCGGACCGGCAATGGTGGCGGTCGGACGGTCGACCTAAAGTTGGATTTCGGGCTAATCCAAAAATAGGTTGTGTAGGCGGTGAGGAGTCTCTGGATGTGGTTTCATCATTTTGGAGCTCCCAAAAAAGTTCTATTGAGTTGAAAATTCGGAAGGTTTGGATTTTCAAGCTAGAATTTTGGCTAAGTCTTTTTGGCCGGTCCGACCGCCATTGTGGGAGCGGTCCGCCGGCTGATATCGGTCGGACCGGCCAATGAAGGTGATCGGACCGCGATGACTTGGAGGTTTGCCAAGTTCGCATTGATGCGTGTTGATTGTGTTGTATGCTTAGTTATCAATGCTTTATTGTTGCATATTGCATTGTGGAACTAACGTGGGTCAAGTTGTGAAGAACTTGTTCCGGAAGCGGTTTGTTTGTCTATTCTTTGTGCGGTGGCTTGCGAGTCAGCGGCGTCAGCGGTGAGTGGATCGGGACTACGCTTGGAGAGCGAGGTCGAGCGATCGGGGATCTGGGTGGTCGTGTGACTCAAGCATGGTGCGAAATGGACAAGATGGATCGAGCGGGTGGTTGATGCAATTTGGTTGGATCGGCGGTGCGGATATCGGTGCGAGTCTGCAGGAAGTTCAGGGGATTCGGACAAGAGAGGCTTGGCGTCGATGAGAACCGCTGATCAACCTACACGTGGTGAAGCAGGCGATTGCTTCAACAGATTAGTGTGTGGGTCCCATGTGTGAGTGGGCCCCAAATGTGAAACTCTAGTCCTCTCTAGTATAAATAGGAAAGGGGGAGAAGGAAAACCTTTTGAAGCTTCCATTTGTTTCTCCCCTTGCTTTTCTAGGGTTAGGGTTTGGAGAGGAAGAGAGGGAGAGATTGTATGCTCCTTGGGTGAGCTCTTGTCCTCCTGGTTGGAGTGGCTTTGTAAGCATCTTGTGAGATCAATCAATCTTGTGATGCTTGCTTGAGAGATCATTTGCCTCCTCTTTGTGTTCTTCTCTCATTTGAATAAATTTGGTGCTTCCTTGATTCAAGGGTTTATGCTTGGTCTCTTGACCCATTTTGTCTTGCTTTGATGTGTGGGAATACTCCTAGAATCATCTAGACCATCAATCCTCACAAGCAAGTCTTGAATCAAAGTTTTTCATATTTCTAGGGTTTGTGCACTTCTTGATTAAATCCTTGAGAGATCGATTCTGCGAAGTGGATCTGAAGGATCGTCGCTAGAAATAGGTCTCTAATATCACTAGGGAGGTGTGCTCGAAATTTGGTCAAGTTTTATTGGTTGAATCAAAAGTTGGATCAAATTTCGTTTTGGATTTGGGGGTGGATTTTGATCTTGGGTGAACCGTCGACGGGTCTTATAACGGCGATCCGACCGCCCGTATATTCGATCATTGTCTGCCGGGTCGAACAGCATCACCGGTCCGACCGCCGATTAGTTGCTTGGTCGGACCATTGGTTGAACGTCGGTCCGACCGCCCGTGGTAGCCGGTCTGACCGTCTGTGCCCAGATCAACCCTTTGAGATTAAGTCTCCACATTTGTGTCGTGTGTTTGTCGGGGGTTGTCGAATTCGGACAAGGTTTCATTGTGTGCTTCGATCTTCTTAGCTTTCGTAGCTGAAGGAGTAAAGTTCGTGTTGAATTTGTTTTAGGCGAGAAAGGTTTGAAAGCGCCTATTCACCCCCTCAGTCGCCTTTCCGGTCCTACAAGTGGTATCAGAGCCGGTTAGCTCTTGTCTATAGACCTTAACCGGTCTTTGGAGCCATGGCGTGGCGATATTCAATCGGGCCACATGTTTTTGATGGAGTTGATTTTGCATATTGGAAGGCCGAATGGAGGCCTACATCGAGGCTCAAGGGCACGCGATTTGGCTTAAGGTGAAAAACCCTTATGTCGTGCGGTAGATGATAATTTGATCACTCGGATGTGGAGAACAACGGCGGGGCTCGGAATTTCTTGATTCAAGGCCTTAGTCGATCGGAGTTTGAGCGTGTTGCTCACTTGCTGTCTGCTCATGAGATCTGGCGGACTCTTTGTGATTATCACGAGGGGTCCACTGCGATCAAGGAAGTGAGACAGAACCGACAAGAAAGCATACTCAAGATCGAACAAAGACACGGTGAATCTTTAGATGAGTGTGGGGAGATTTTCTAAAATTCTTCATGATCTCCGTATTGTTGATCTTGTCTTTTCGAGTCGAAAAATGCCGCCACTTTTGGGTGCTTTGGATGTGAAGGTGCAGGGAATGAAGATCAACGCCATAAATGATAACATCTTGTCATGAGTGAGCTTACCATGGATAAGCTTTACTCGAGGTTGAAGGCGCATGAGATTGATTTTATCTCGCGTCTCCCCACGGCAGAGCCAATGGCTTTAGTGATCGATCAATCTAAGGGTAGATATCTTTGATTCCTTTAATGTTAGCTCATCTGGATTTTCTTTATGCCTTTGCATTCCTTGAGCGATGAGCAACTTGAGAGACTACCCGAGGATGACTTAGCCCTCCTATCCACAAAATTCACGAGCCTACAATAATGTGAGGAGTAGGAGGAGAGGTGGACCTATCACATGCTTGAGTGTGGTGAGCTCAACCACGTTCGCTCTAGATGCCCCAAGTGAAGGGCAAGGAGGAGAAGGAGTCACAAAGGCATCCTCAAGCGAGGATGCTAAGTCCAAGAAGACAAACTATCGCAAGTTTGTCGGTAGAGTCCTTGAAGCTCTAGAGGATGTGAGCATGGAAGATGTGGACTCGAGTCGGAGGGCGACAAGAGTGACTCCGTGGTAAGAAGAAGGCACGTGATTTCTCGGGCATGTGCTTTATGGCTAAAACGACCACGACGGCTACTCCTCCAACAGCGAGGATCCTTTCAGTGATCCCGATGAGGTATGCCCTTCACTTCCTGACATGAAAAGGGCTTTAGTGCTTGCTGAACAAAAATTGCATAAGCAAGTTAAAGTGATCAAGAAACAGGATACTATGATTGATAATTTGAACCTAGAAGTGGTTAGGCTCAAATCTATTAATCCTGATGATTTCGTGATTCATGCTCTAGCTTGCTTAATGAATTATCAAGCTTGAATAATGCTCATTCCTCTGTTGAAGATCAATTGAAAAATGCTCTTTCTGAACTAGAATCTCTCAAGTCTAGTTCTGTATGCATGAATGCCATTCCGCTTGATGTGACTGCTCTAGAAGCTACTCCATTAAATTGCTCAAACGTGCTTTGCTAGAATTGAAATCTGATAGCTCTTTAAAAGAATTGCAAAATTTGATGCTAGTCACACTTGTTCTCATTGTAAGAATAATCGAATTAAAATGCAAGAGATGACCAAATGGTTGCTTATTCTAGAATTGCCTCTTGTGAAAATTGCCCTAAGCTTACAATTGAGATTGAAGCTTTAAACAAGACTCTTGAAGAAAGCTAAAATTGAAAGATCTATGTCTCTTACTGCTTCCAAGAAAGTTATTGATTCTTCCTCTTGTATGTTGCATGCTAAAATTGAAAATGCTATTGGTAAGATACAAGAGGCTTTTAGAGTCAAATTTAAGGAGCAGTTGAATAGGATTGGAGAGTCCTATTGTGTGTCTTGTGAGGCTCTGAAAGTGGAAGTGGATCTTCTTAAGAGCAAACATGTTGAGGCAATCGATTCTGAAAAGTGCTCAAATTGTGGAGTTTTGGCAAAAGAGAACGATTACCTCAAAATGACTCTTGAGAAGTTTTCCAGTGGGAAAAGAAACTCAACTTGATTCTAGACCAATCCAAGGTGAGTGTGAAAAACAGTGGCCTAGGCTTTAAGTCCCTAGAGCTCTCCAAGAATCTCACACCAAAGATTGCTAGAATTGTGAAAAGTGGTTTGGTTGAGCAAGAATCTTCTTTGTCTTCAAAGGTGGTTCTTAAATCAGTGGATCTGCTCAATCTCTTTCTAGCAAGAAAGGTGCTTCGTCTCACCATGACGGACCCCTCAAAAGGTCAAGTACCATTGCACTTTCTGCAAGAAAGAGGGCCACACAGTTGAGTTTTGCTTAGGAGAGCAAAGATTGAGAGGAAAGAGAGGATGGCGCTTTGAGATCCATTAGAGGAGTCTCTTCTTGATAGTCTCTAGAGCCGGCGACCTATTCGAGTGTACCACATACGGGGCCTAGGCGTGTAGAGAATCTTGTTGACTCTTTTGGTTGGTCGAGCGGCGGTGTGGTTTAGGATATCATGAGGATAGACCACGGGTAGCACCTAGGCAGGGGAGTATCGGTCTTTTGGTAGATCGTTTTGGAGAGGTCGGTGGTGCTCATGGGCATTCTTATGATTTTGTGCCTAATCATTTTTCTCTTGCTTCTTTTGCTATTCCTGGCATCGTTCATCTCGATCTTGGACACCCAGATTTTCTATCTCAAATCCCAAGATCTTGAGGCTTGGATGTTTTGAGGAATTTGCTTTTTCATTTTCATTGTATCATAATGCATTTTTATTTCAAATGTCGTGCATTGCATAATAAAAATTGTGGAGCTTTGAGTATTATCCTTGTATGGCTTGATTTCATACTCTATACCCTGTCATATCAAGTGATAGTCTGCTGGACTTCTTTTATGGCTCTTCGTGTTTTGGCTTAGCTTTTCCCTTGCTAGCTTTATATCTGTGAGCAAATTGAATCGAATCATGTCTTGTTGGATCTTGTGACTAGTTTTGCTCTAGTGATCCTTTTATGATTCTTGCCATGTCTTACAAGCTGAATTGAGTCTTGAACTTATTTTGAGATGAAAAATAAGTTTTTTATCTTCTTAAGTCAAGCAAATGAAAAAAAAAAAATTCTGTGCGAAAAAACTGATCTCACCAATCCTTTCTCATGAGACGGCTTGCCATTGCACTAGGCATGAACTCAGGGGGAGTTTTGGATGACCTAGACCACTCTTTTAAGCTTATCGCTTGAGATGGTCGCAGCAAGGCTTGAGATCTAGCACAGTAAAAAAAAGAGAAGATAAAGAAAAAGGAAAAAGAAAAATTGCCCAAAAAGGGCTAAGTGCTTGAGTTTTGCTTCAAAAGAATTCTCTTAATGCTCAAAATGCCTCAATTCCTGTTTTGAGCCTCTTTTTGCTTATAGACATGGCCTGACTCATTTTTGGTTGCTTTTAGTGAATCTATGACATTGAGCAACCTTTCATGGTTTTAATTCTGTCAATCTCAGATTTCTGCTATCTTGGTTTTAGCTTTGCAGTACATGTTTTGCCATGATTGAATATAGCTTCTACTCTTTATATGGCTTGGTATATGTCTTGTCTTGTCTACATAGATAATGGTCATGGCTCCTTTGCTAAATTTCAAATAAAGTCATTTCTTCATGCTCGTTCTTCTCTCATGCATCTTGATGAATTCATTGTCAAAGGGAGAAGGATTGAAGAAAATCTTGCTTTGGAGCTTTTGGTTCACATAAGGTTTCATGCATAAAGAACACACACACACACACAAAAAAATTTTGTGAACCTTTTGAAAATTTGTGATCATAGTGAGTTGAGTCTCTCGGGTTTTATTGCCTTTTTCGATTTGAATTGCAATTCAAGAAGACTCACAATGATCAAAGGTCAAATAGAACATATTGTCTTTCATATGGACCTTAGTGAGATTTTTGGCCATCTTACGAATTTGAATCCTTTTGTGCGTTCAATGCCTTATCTCACTTGCCTTCACTATTACGAAGCCGACTTGGTCGCTTCTAAGCTTTTTCTTGCTTATGGACCAAGTTGTGCCTTTATCGAAAACGACGATTTTACTTTTCATTTGAAAAACCACATTTTCTTGGAAATTGCCAATGTGTTCATCAAGGGGAGATTGTGGATATCGTGAGGATATGTGCACGATCTCGGGATGATGAGTCAATTGGCAATGGCTTTGTTGGTTTGCAAAATCTCGCGTTTTGGGTTTGCTTCTTCTTTGTCGGACCACGGTGATCGGCCGGTGGAGTGGGGCGGTCGGACCGCTTGGTGGGAATGATCGGACCGGCAATGGTGGCGGTCGGGACGGTCGACCTAAAGTTGGATTTCGGCTAATCCAAAAATAGGTTGTGTAGGCGGTGAGGGAGTCTCACGGATGTGGTTTCATCATTTTGGAGCTCCCAACAAAGTTCTATTGAGTTGAAAATTCCGAAGGTTTGGATTTTCAAGCTAGAATTTTGGCTAAGTCTTTTGACCGTCCGACCGCCATTGTGGGAGCGGTCCGACCAACTGATATCGGTCGGACCGGCCCCGTGGGGCGATCGGGCCGCAGATGACTTGAGGTTTGCCAAGTTCGCATTGATGCGTGTTGATTGTGTTGTATGCTTAGTTATCAATGCTTTATTGTTGCATATTGCATTGTGGAACTAACGTGGGTCAAGTTGTGAAGAACTTGTTCCGGAAGCGGTTTGTTTGTCTATTGTTTGTGCGGTGGCTTGCGTGTCAACGGCGTCAGCGGTGAGTGGATCGGGACTACGCTTGGAGAGCCGAGGTCGAGCGATCGGGGATCTGGGTGGTCGTGTGACTCAAGCATGGTGCGAGAATGGACAAGATGGATCGAGCGGGTGGTTCGATGCAATTGGTTGGATCGGCGGTGCGGATATCGGTGCGAGTCTGCAGGAAGTTCCGGGGATTCGGACAAGAGAGGCTTGGCGTCGATGAGAACCGTGATCAACCTACACGTGGTGAAGCGGCGATTGCTTCAGCAGTTAGTGTGTGGGTCCCATGTGTGAGTGGGCCCCAAATGTGAAACTCTAGTCCTCTCTAGTATAAATAGGAAAGGGGGAGAAGGAAAACCTTTTGAAGCTTCCATTTGTTTCTCCCCTTGCTTTTCTAGGGTTAGGGTTTGGAGAGGAAGAGAGGGAGAGATTGTATGCTCCTTGGGTGAGCTCTTGTCCTCCTGGTTGGAGTGGCTTTGTAAGCATCTTGTGAGATCAATCAATCTTGTGATGCTTGCTTGAGAGATCATTTGTCTCCTCTTTGTGTTCTTCTCTTATTTGAATAAATTTGGTGCTTCCTTGATTCAAGGGTTTATGCTTGGTCTCTTGACCCATTTTGTCTTGCTTTGATGTGTGGGAATACTCCTAGAATCATCTAGACCATCAATCCTCACAAGCAAGTCTTGAATCAAAGTTTTTCATATTTCTAGGGTTTGTGCACTTCTTGATTAAATCCTTGAGAGATCGATTCTGCGAAGTGGATCTGAAGGATCGTCGCTAGAAATAGGTCTCTAATATCACTAGGGAGGTGTGCTCGAAATTTGGTCAAGTTTTATTGGTTGAATCAAAAGTTGGATCAAATTTCGTTTTGGATTTGGGGGTGGATTTTGATCTTGGATGAACCGTCGACCGGTCTTATAGTAACGGCGGTCCGATCGCCAGTATATTCGACATCACATCTCCGCCGGGTCGAACCGTATCCACCGGTCCGACCGCCGATTAGTTGCTTGGTCGATGGCTGGTTGAACGTCGGTCCGACCGCCGTGGTAGCCGATCGACCGCTTTGTGCCTGATCAACCCTTTGAGATTAAGTCTCCACATTTGTGTCGTGTGTTTGTCGGCGGTTATCGAATTCAGCACAAGGTTTCCGCTGTGTGCTTACTGATCTTCTTAGCTTTCGTAGCTGAAGGAGTAAAGTTCGTGTTGAATTTGTTTTAGGCGAGAAAGGTTTGAAAGCGCCTATTCACCCCCCCCCCTCAGTCGCCTTTCCGGTCCTACAATGACAAATCCAAATATGAGACTAACTCTTTTATCAAGTATTATCTTTGTGTAGTCTCATTTGGATATAAAGGTGAAACACAACGAGGTATGCAATCGACATCTCAATTTATATTATGTTGCATTTCTCGGATCCAAAATATAGGATTGAACTCAACCATAAGTCAAACTTGAATATGTGCATATGATCTTATTACACATTTGTGTATGCACACATTTAGGGGGAGTTTTATCCTATACTTTGTGGTTTCATTAGTATTGATCCATATTCTATTTTCCACATATACTAAGGATCTTTACGTTGAAACAAAACCTTTGAGTATACAAAACTTGTGTAGTTCGTATATACTCATGTTATGAGTATATAGAACTTGTGTAGTTCTTGTATACTCATGTTAGAGTATATATAACTTGTGTAGTTTATATACTCAATTGTTCTCTTATTTATCATCATTAAATTTATGAGAATTTAAGTGGTTATCATCAATTACCAAAGAGGGAAAGATTGAGGTATCTTGTCCCACCATTATGAGTTAATGGTATGGTGTGGTAATTAATGATGATCACATTGTGGAACTAACATTTTCCATGAGTTGGATATACGAGTTATGTTCGGGATGATGAAGACTTGGGATGATCATGAGTTGATCATCAAGTCAAGAGCTTGGTGTAAATGATGCATCATGAGTTGATGCTTATCAAGAAGAGATGATCATGAGTTGATCATCAAGACAAAAGAAGACCCATCATGTGTTGATGGAGGTCAAGTGAAGGATTGCATCATGTGTTGATGCATGTGAAAACTCGAGATGGAGAAATCATCATGTGTTGATGATGTTCAAGACAAGATCCCGAAGTGAAGAAATCATCATGAGTTGATGATTGTCAAAGTCAGGACCGGACTTGAAGTGTTGATGTCGTCATCAAGCTTCAAGAAGATGCAAGGCAAAGGTATGACTAGCTAGGGCTAAGGATGTGTTCCTAGTCTTTTACCGGTCTCGGTGTTTGGTTGATAGACCGGATTGCTAGTATAGGTTTGCCGTACTATTAAGAGGGATCTTGACTAGTAGTTTGAGTTAGTCATGTGTTGATAGCTCATTATATTTGCTCTAGCTCATCTATGCATGGAGCTATTATTTGCGAATGTGTTTTGCAAATAGCCGATGCTCATGCATTCAACCCTTGTAGCATGTGACTTAAGTTTGCAAATGCGTTTTGCAAATGGTGTAAGTCCATGTACCTTTTTCCTTGTGGTATGATTCCAAAAGTTGGCAAATGTGTTTTGCAACTTGTTGGGAATCTTGCTTGTGACCTTTGTTGGCATGGCTTGTCAATTTGCAAATGTGTTTTGCAATTGAAGTTGTTGAAAAAGCCATTTCTGATTTCTGTCAGGAAAATCGGAAGTTCCGGTAGTTTAATGGCGGAAGTTCCGCACCCCGGACTGTCCGATTTTCCGCGGCTTGATTTTTCCAGAGAGCGGCCGGTTTAGGGACTTAGCCGATTTTCGAGTGCGGAAGTTCCGGTGTGTAACTCGCGGAACTTCCGATTAATCGGTTGCTCCGAAATCCGGCGGTTGGTTTTTTCCAGAGAAGCACCATTTTGGGGACTTAGCCAAAATTCAATGTGCGGTAGTTCCGCTATGTGTTGAGCGGAACTTCCGATGTTTAGTTGGCGGTAGTTCCGCACTAAAAATCAAACGGCTAGTTTCTCGTCTGACATAGCCGTTGCGGTGCCTTTTCTCTCTCTGCGGTAGTTCCGCCTTTGTGCGGCGGAACTTCCGATTTCCTGATTTTTCAGGGTTTGTCTCCCAACGGCTAGTTTTTGTGTGTGGGCTATATATAGCCACCTTGGCGGTTGGGGAGGTTCTTGATGTTGCTAAGAACTATTGTGAACTCTTTGTGAGCCTCTTGAGCTAAGAGCAAACCTCTATTCTCTTTTGTGCATGTGTTGCACTTGGTGAGATTAGAGAGTAAACCCTAAGTGCATGTGTTGCCTTAGGTAGTGGATTGTGTATCCACGTGGCGTTGACACTTGATTTGTAATACCCCTACTGCTCGTAGTGTGGCCCATGTGGCCCATGAGGAGTTGTGTGGTGGGATTAGTCCCACATTGCTTGTCCTGTTGAGTTATAGTAGTATATAATGCTGTTGGATCCAAGCGTAGCACCTCGGGTTAACCCTTTTACACGGCGAGGACGAAAGTGTAAGTGGGGTGCTATGTGTGGCGGATCCGCCCACGGTGGCCGAGCATTGGCCGAATTTGGGTCGGGCGTTACGGATGGTATCGAGCATCAACCTTGCCGCAGGCGCGCGCGGGGCGATGGCGCGGCATATGATGCATGGCACATGTGGGCGGAGTGGACACTGCCGCATGGCATGTGTGACGACCTGAGCCGCACGGGGCGTGTCTGGGGTGGTTACGGGCATTTGCCGCGTATGCGGTATCTTCTGAGGCGTCGGCCCTTAGGGGGTGAATGTAATACCCTACTGCTCGTAGTGTGGCCCATGTGGCCCATGAGGAGTTGTGTGGTGGGATTAGTCCCACATTGCTTGTCCTGTTGAGTTATAGTAGTATATAATGCTGTTGGATCCAAGCGTAGCACCTCGGGTTAACCCTTTTACACGGCGAGGCGAAAGTGTAAGTGGGGTGCTATGTGTGGGCGGGTCCGCCCCACGGTGGGCTGGGCATTGAGCCGAATTTGGGTCAGGGCGTTACATGATTAGTTCAAGTGAAAGTTCGGATTTGTTACTCTTGGTGTTTGCCGACACCTAGACGGCGTGGAGGCGTCGTGCTCGGTGACCTTCTCAAGAAGCTTGTGAGAAGGCCCGACGGTTGTGAGTGGTTTGGTGCTCGCCATCTCGGAGTGGAGGAAGAGCAACCATAGTTGAGCGAGGTGTTGGTTCGGTTTGGAACCGGTCCAAGTGTTGGACTTACCTCGGAGGTGTGGGCTCATTTGAGGAGCCGGTCCAACGCGGGTTGGGCTTACCTCAACGTGGATTAGGGAGACCAAGCAAGTCTCCGAACACCACGCGTAAAACATAATCGTGTCATCTTGTGTTTACTTGTGCTTTACTTTGAGCAATTTACATTCTTGCTTAAATTGCTTATATACCTTGTATGATTGCTCATATTATATTGTGTTCATATTGTCGGTGCACTTAGTTGAGCCTAGTTGATTTAGGTTTTAGTTGTGCAAAACCAATTCGCTATTAGCTTCCGCATTTATTTATTGGTTTAGCCCGATAAAGTTTTTAAAACCGCCTATTCACCCCCTCTAGTCGGCCACCTCGATCTTACAATGTGGCAACACCTTGCTTGGCTTAGCTTGTCTTCTCTTATGCACACTTTCTTTGGGCGAAAACATGCAAGGCAAGATCCTCCCTTGGCTAGCTTTCCTCTTGGCAGGAACAACATACTTCTCTCCTTGGCTACTTTCCCTTTCCCCCCACTCCTCCTTCTTGGCCAAAGCTAGCTCCCTTTTGCTTCTTGTTGCAAAATAGCACCAAATTGAGAATTGCACTAGAGTGCAATTTAGGAACACTTACCAAGGCGGTAGATGATCATATGGCCGTATCAAACATTCAGTATTCAGTTAGTTTTTTTTTGCCAATTATAGTTCATCTGTTTAGCATGTTATGTCCCAATTCTAGTTCATCTGTTTAGCATGTTATGTCTATGTGTTGTGTTGCGCGAGTTAGCTAGCCTGTCGCCGCCCTGGCTACCCTTTTCCTCCCGCGTCGGCGCTGATTGTGGTTAATTGCCTTTAATTGTTGTCAATTGCCTTTAATTGTAGTTAATTGTCATTAATTATTGTCATTTGCCTTCGGGGCATTCCAGACATTTTTCAACTTAGAAGTTTCAGCCAGCCTACCTAAAATCCAGACCGCTAAACACCAAATGTCTTCAGCTCAACTATTGAAGCCCAGTTGGAAGGTGCTTTTCAGAAAAGCTGTAGTCATGCCAAACAGGCCCTAAAGCCAGCGGCTTCCAAAAAGCCGGTAAGCTCCCCCCAAACGGGTCAGCTTGCAAGCGGCTTATGCCATATGCCATATCCCGTATGTGCGAGTATTTGGTTTAGGAACATCCAAGTCTGTGCACAACTCATTGTATATCCTATTGTTAAACTTCCTTAGTACATTGGAATTGCTAGTGTAGTTCTTGTATGGAAAAAATTAGAAGATGATACCATGGATTTCAATTGGCAGTGTGGATATGAAGCTATTGTAATTTTCACTCTTATTCATTGGCCAATGAAGCTTTTTGTGAGATATGTGCTTGCTGAGGTTTAGGCTGGAAATAGACCAATTAAGATATGTGCTGCTGAGGTTTACATGCCACAATTTGCTCAAGAGGCATCATCTGTGCTGGTTGGTGAAAATGGCTTGCCAATGGATGTTGGGGGATATGGGTGTTCTTTGTGATTTCATTGCCGATTCTTTGATGGCTAATAGAGCGTACGAATATGTATCCCTATACGATCTTTTGTTGGTAGTGTTTGCCTTTTTTATGTGACAGTGGATGTTGCACCTTTTGTCTCTACCGTTGCTTTGCGAATGAAAATGTACATATTCGATGTTGCCAAATATTACCAATCAAGTGGTACATTTTTGATTTTTGTTAAATATTGCTCATTGTTTCAAAACTTAGTACAATTAAGTCGTTTAATCAATATTTTTGAAAAAAATAAAAATCAACCAAATGTGTCCTAAATCAGCACACAAACAAGTCTTCAGATCATTCAAGGGTATTTTAGACATTTTAACCTTCATCCATAACTAAAGCAGACAGCCAGCCCTAAAAAAGCCAGACTACTTTACGTCAGCTAAAGCTACTTTTAGAAAAAGCTATAACCCCCAGCTAAAGCTACTTTTCAGCCTCAAAAGCCAAAAAACAGCTTAGGGCATCTCCAATAGTGCCATCTCTAATTTTGCTATACTAACTCCACGTCACCGAAAGACAGATTTAGAGATAACACTTCCAATAAGTTGTCTCTAGCAAATTGTCTCTAACATTCATGCCAAACATATAATATTCCCACTACTTAACCCCTCTCTCACATGCACTGGTTGCTTTGTCTTGTTCCATGTGTAGAGATGGTTGTTTGAGGAAGAGATGGCTTCCCTTCTTTCTCTTCCACCTAAGATTTTGCTAACATGAAAGGGCTAAACGACAGCTGATATGATACTATTGAAGATACCCTTATCAGAAAAGCTACGGCTCCCCGAACGAACCCAAACTCTACTGCTAGAGCTGCTGGACCCAAATACCGGAGTATGGGGCAATGAATTGGTGAGACAAACTTTCTCTATGGAGGATGCAAACAATATTTTGGCAATACCGGTGCGGGAACAAATGGATGACTATATAGACTGACATTTTGATGCAAAAGGATGCTTTCTCTGTTAAATTAGCTTATAAAGTACATGTGCAAGGAGGGTAGCACATGTCAATTATAGTTGGGACAAGCACAGTAAAACCACACACTACAATATGCATGTAACATCCCAATTTTTTGAGCTTAAAAATCTTTTGAATAGTGACTAGTTGGAAGAATTCACCATTTGAATTTTTATTAAATTTTATTAAAGCTTAATATGGACTTTAGCATCAAAATGATTTAATATGATTAATCCCAACATCAACAATTGTCAAAACTATTTTATTCGAATTCTATGTGCTTAGATATATTTTCTAGAATTTTCTGGAATTTTTCCAAGTTTATTTGCTATTTTTAATTGCTATTTGGATTTTCTGTATTTTCTAAAATAGAAAATCTATTTAAAATACTTCGGAATAGTATCGGGCCGAAACCCAACACTATTCCCACGCTGCCCGATCTTGTGTGGTCCACTCACGCCCCAGTAGCGCCCGCCTCGCGTGACAGTGGTCCCCATCTGTCGATCTCTCGCCCGTAGCCATCTGCTTGCATTGTCTGCAGACAGCGTGGCTCCAAGCGCTGATCGGACGCGCCCCGCGCCACGCCTTTTTTCTCGCTGCCAGGTGGGTCCCGCTATATTCGCCTCCACTGCGTCGTTGTGAACCTCGCACCGTCGCTCGCGTCCGCCATTGCCAGAGCTCGAGCTCAGAACCGACAACGCGTTTTTCCAACTAAAACTCCAAGTTTTCCGCACCAAATCTTTAGCCCTTATCTCCCCGCACCCGAATCCTGCTAAATCAAATCTCGAATCAGTTTCAATCTCTGGGATTTCAGAATTTGATTTCGTATTCAAAACGGATTCAAATTGGGGATTTCCTTATCCCGACTCGCTCGAGCCCTATAAATAGCCTCCTAGTATCGCCTGGCCATCCGCAACCCAGAGCCGGCACCCTCATCGCCCCGATTGCTCTAACGCCTCTGCAATTAGCGATTTAGGGTTTTTGGCCGAGCTTCTTCTCCGGTGAATTGCGCCACCGTCGTTGCCGCCCTTGCCTTGCCGACTGCACCATTGTGATCAGCATTGTTCGGGCTACCTCGTGCGCCCCTCCTCGTTGCTAGAGCTTCTGTTCGACAAAACCAGACTTGCCTCCTCCACTCCAAGATTGCCGCCGGTCGCCACAGTCGCTCCCAGCTGCCCGTAAGTGCACCCCGGAGTGCGCAATAGAGCCAGCTATCTCCTGGTACCACTCACCACCGGTAGATCCCGCCATTCGCTAGCGACCATCGGGTCATGAACGCCGCCCTCATCGCCGTGTCCACGTCCGCCGCCACCTCAGCACCAGCGTCAGCCCCGTGCTTGTGTGTCGTTCGCGTGGCGTCCAGTCAGCACCCACGTACACGCATGCGTGGCCGGTCCATCGCTTCTGGATTTCCGTGGCTTGGTGAACTCAGTCCATCGTGAGCTGTGAGACTGACATGTGGGTCCCACATGTCAGAATTTCTTTTATTTATTCTTTTTAAGAAATTCTTCGTTGACGTCAGCGATTGCGTAATAATCCAATTTTTCATTAGAAAGATAATTTGGAAATTCTGGAAATTCCAATTTATGGTATTTTATGAAATTTGAAACTTCCAAAGCACATATCTTTTGCATCCGAACTCCGATTGAGCCCATTCAAATTTCTAAATTTATATAAATTCAAGATCTATTTATTTATAATTTATAATTTAATTTTTGGAGTTCGTTTTGCCTCTGTTATTTATTTGTTTCATTTGCGAGTAGACGTTAATTCTTCAGGGTCTTTTGAAGAAGGAGAAGTGCATCAAGATCAAGATCAGTACCTAGACCTATTCCAAGGCAAGTTATACCTTTGATCATGTTGCACCCAGCTTTCAAAATTACTTTGTTTTAATGTATTGCATTCTATTTTAAGTAATTATTTAAATACTTTTGGATTAGTTATTAATCCAAATTGTTATATCCACCTTATCTATTGTTATGTCATGATATTTTGTCACCCTAGGTTGGTTATTAGTTGGTATTATCGTAGCACCAACGTGGGTTGGTTAGATACGAGTAGGGTGCTTAGCCATGCCATGAGTCATCATTTCATGTGAGTTGCAAATATGAACTTGATGGTTCATCATAGTACGACTATGAAATTATGTGATGAAACTGTGTGTGCTGTGTGCTATTACTCATTGATGGTATGTGTTGCACTTAATCAAAAGGGTGGGAAAAGATTTAGACTGAGGTAAGTGGTGGATTCTACGTGATTGGTGGAGTTGTGTGCTGGGAATGAATCTGTGTGACTTAGTTAGAAATTGGAAGTCTTACCTTGGTCAATTAAGGACTTAACTTTGTGCGCCATTGAACTGAGTCTTACTGTACAACCACATGTCTAGAATGAGACGGGCCTAACTTAGTAGATTATGGAGTCTTGACATTGGCAACTCATGTTGTAGGTTAGGTTGTGTGATGGGTGGAGGTGTGGACTACGAGATGGACCACATCGCGGGACGGTTTGCCACATCCCTGTCCAACGGTGTGTGTCGTACCAAACGCTGTGTGTATCGGTTGGACGATAGTAAAGTACATCGGGAGTGTCAATGTTTGAGATGAAGTTTCTGAAAGGTTTTGTTATGGTCAGTGCTAGTTACACAAATTTTATCTTGTGGGTAAAGTGTACAATCTCTGCAGAGTGTTAATTAATCTATTCGAATAGCTGCGTCTGCGGTCATGGACATGCTCGGGGATTTCACACGAGAGGTAGATTTCCATAAAACCTTGGGAAGGGAGTTGTGTGATCTAAGTCATATGGCTGTGTGAATAACCTGTTTAGACTGTGTGTCTTTGTAAAATCAAATGATAACTTAATATTGTTTATTTGTTTGAATTATATTTTCAATCTATTATTCATATTCAATTGCAAATGTTGCATTTCTGCAAAAGAACCACAGAAGTCATTTCTTTGGAATAAGCCATCATCTATAAATTACATTCTGTGGTATAACTTGCGAGTACGATTGTGTACTCATACTTGCTTCAAGCAATCAACAGAAGTGGAAGAGTCTTCGCCTACATTTGAAGAGTTCTACGAAGGTGTCGATCGTTAGGGTCTTGATCGATCGGTTATGCGTGGTGAATTGATGGGATTCCAACTATAAGTGAAGTTTATTTCTATTCTATTTACGTTATTTTATCTATTGTCAGCCCTGTGTGGCTTAATAAATGTAAACTCAACTATAAGGTCAGAACCATTATTTGTTATACAAATTAGTCGTTTATTCTATTAATCGTCTTGTGTGGATCGATATTCATCTATGTTGACACTATATGCACTAGCGTGATCCTAGACTAGTGCAGAATACACAGAGGGTCCAAAATTGTATTTTTGGGTCCTGATAATGCCAGATTGGAGGAAGTTATGGAAGTTGCCGTGACCACATAAAATTCACCATTTCTTATGGAGGTTGGGACATAATAGTCTTGCCACAAGCATAAACATCAGGAGACGAGGTCTGGAGATTAACACGATATGCTTGGTTTGTAATCGTCTAGATGAGGATGGGTGCCCATACGTTCTTCAAATGCAAACATGTCAAACAGAGGTGGAGGATGTTAGATGTGTATTGTACAAGGGGTTCTTTGTATATATGCCACACATGTATTTGTATATATATTGACCTATTGGCCTCATATTGAATACAAGCGCTATTCATAACATGGTATCAGAGCGAGGTTAGGGTTAGGGTCTTACAGTTGCCGCCGACGGTCTTTCTGCTGGCCGTCGCCGCCCTTCCCGTGTCCTCGTCGCTTGTTGTTGCCGGTCGCCGCTGCTGATCTCCTCTTGTCGTCGCTTGGACACCACTGAGAAACTCACCACCGCCGCTGGTCCTTCTGAAGGCGCGGCCTGAAGGCGCCGCGTTGACAGTCGTCTGCGGTCGTCAGAAGTCGCCGTGTCCGACGCCGACGTTGTGCGCCTCACTACTCAGTCCACCGAGCCGAGCCGAGCTGGCCTTGCGCCGCCGCCGCCGCAGCCGCCGTCGTTGACGTCTCGCCTTTGCCGTCGTCGCCCCCGCGATAGGGTCGTCTGTCGTCGCGGCACTTCGCCGGGAGGAGCTCGGCTCCGACTGCGGCTGCGGTTCCCAGCCATCGACACGGAGGCGTCACCGCCGTCGCTGCCGCTGCTGCTGGGGAACCCTAGTTCCCGTTCCCCTGTGCGCTCGCGGCCTGTTGGGCCGCTGTAATAGGCCGAAGGCCGGTCGAAGATTTTAAGTTGGCTGAGCAAAGAAAAGAAAAAAAAACAGTATGTCGTTCTAACCGCTGCGCTGTCCAGCGCCGCCTGTTAGACTTCACTGTCATTGGTCGCCGCGCGGTTCAGTGCTGCCTACCAATGGGCACTGTTTCTGTTCCTCGCTGTGTGATGATTTTTTATGGTCTCGATTATCGGGACTAGTTTCAGCACATGTGTCTTCACATGCGTGGCCAGCGTCTTTGAGAGTTTCTTACCGACGAGTTGCCTTGTCCGCCTCGCCCTGCTCCGCCTGCTGAGCATGTGCTTCCGAAGACGCTCGTATGGAGGTAGCTGATGTTTTGAGGATGCTATGGAGACTTTTCAGACTCAGTATGCTGCCTACAAGACATGGATTGATGAGGATGCTCGTGCCTCTGCTATTCTGGTTGCTAGCATAGATGTGAAATTCACTAGGGATGTGGTTGGTTTGGCTTCAGCATAGTTGATATGGACGCATCTGCGCAACCGCTACGAGCCATCTGGTAATTCCTTATATCTTTCTATTGTGCGTCAGGAGCAGTCATTACAGCAGAGAGATGCCATTGTGGACGATTTCTTTACCCAATTGTCCGCATTATAGCGTCAGATTGACTCTTTGAGACCAGATGTTTGCCACACTTGTCAGTGTTGTCAGCGTCAGCAGTCTCACCTGGAGTTTCGTTACATCTATGACTTCTTGACACGTCTTCGGGCTGAGTATGAGCAAACTCGTGCTCAGTTGCTGGCACAACACCCTCATGTGATTTTGTTAGAGGCCTTTGCAGCTGTTCGTACTGAGGAGATTCACCTTCGTGTTGCGGGTCTGCTAACGCTCTAGTCGTCTCTTTCGGTTCTGGCAGCTCTTCCAGCTTCTACACCTGCTACAGCTACTCCATCACCGGTTATGTCTTCACCAGTGACAGCTAGTGTTGGTAGGAGACTACATTGCACTTACTGCAACAATGATGGATATGTACACCATACCTGCTACAAGAAGAAAAAGGATTTATGTCGTGGTGGCCATCCTCCACAAGGAACTGGTGGTTCCTCTTCTCAGAGGAGCCCTGGTGCTTCCGATTCTCAGGAGTTTCTCACACTGCTGCGTCGCATGGCTGCTTTTGCACCATTTAGTTCTATTGGTTCTGCTGCATAGTGTTCTAGTAAGAGACCACCTTCTACTTATTCCTCAGGTATATTACCTTTAATTCTTGACTCTGGAGCTTCCTTTCATATGACATTTGATTCCACAAGTCTCACTTTCATTCATCCTTTAGCTACTCCTATCACTATTCAGACAGCAGATGATACCTCTCTTTTGTCTCAAAACGAGGCACGCTTTCAAATTCCTCTTTTCATGTTCCCAAACTAACCATGCAGCTCATATCTACTGATCATCTCACTGATCATGGTTGTCGTGTTATTCTCGATTCTGATTCTTTTTGTGTTCGATGTCGGCCTTGACGAGACTCTAGTTGGTGCGGCCCTCGCATGCGTGACTCACAGCGTCTTTGGGAGCTTGACTGGCTTCATCTTCCTTCCGCTGCCCCTGCTAGTCTTGTCGCCTCCACTATCGCCACGGCTTCTACTGCATCCTCCACTGCGTCTTTTGCTCAGTGGCATCATCGTTTGGGACATCTTTGCGGGTCGCGTCTATCCTCCTTACTTCGTCGCAGTCTTTTAGGGTCTGTGTCTGGTGATTCTTCTCTAAATTGTCAGGGTTATAAGCTTGGTAAACAGCTTCAACTTCTCTATCCTTCCAACGAGTCAGTGTCACAGCGTCCTTTTGATCTTGTTCATTCTGATGTATGGGGTCCAGCTCCTTTCGCTTCGAAAGGAGGTCATCTATATTATATAATTTTTATTGATGATTTTTCTCGCCACAAATGGATATACTTTATGTCATCTTGTAGTAAAGTTTTATCCATCTATATGACTTTTGTCACCATGATCTGTACTCAGTTTGATTCTCTTATTCGTGCTGACTCTGCTGGGGAATACTTGTCAGGAGTCCTTCATGGTTTTCTTGCTGAGCAGGGCACTCTCTCTCAGTTTTTTTTAACCCTGGTGCTCATGCCCAGAATGGCGTGGCTGAACGAAACATCGTCATCTTCTTGAGACAGCTTGTGCTCTTATGCTTGCCTCTACTGTTCCACCATATTTTTTGGGCTGAGACTATTTCTATTACCACTTTCCTGATTAATATTCGGTCGCCCTCTGCTTTTCAGGGTGGGATCCCAGTTGAACATCTCTGTGGCAAAACTCATGACTATTCTAGTCTTCGCTTTTTTGGGTGTGTGTGCTATGTTCTTCTTTCCCCTTGTGAGCGCGCTAAGCTGGCCGCTCAGTCTGTGGAGTGCGTTTTTCTAGGCTATAGCGCTGAGCATAAGAGATATCGTTGTTGGGATCTTATTGGTTGACAGATGCGGGTTTCTCGGGACGTGATAAGTCTCATCCTTTCTACCATCGTCCTTCTCCTTCCACCACTCCAGCATCTCTTGTCGAGCCTATTTCTTTCCTTACTTTTCCTGCCACTCCCATAGTCACTACACCTCCATCACAGTCTTTGACCTCTTCGGTGCCTCCTTCACCGTCTCCTTCGCTTCTGACATCCTCTCCAGAGGCTCCTCCTATCCTTGTTCCTTCTTATCCTCTCTACTACACTCGTCGTTCGCAAGTTGGGGATTCTCCTGATGCACCATCTTCTAAATGGTCATCTTCTTCGGCCTCTCCTCCTCGATATGCTCTTCGTGATCTTCAGACTATTCGCCCTCCTGTGCGCTTTTGTTTAGCTGCTTTTACCGAACCAACTTATTATCGTGATGCTGTTGTTCATCAGGTGTGGCAGCATGCGATGGCAGAGGAGATGGCTGCCCTTGAACGTACTGGCATGTGGGATCTTGTCCTTCTTCCCACACGTGTTACTCCTATCACATGCAAGTAGGTCTACAAGACCCGCTCTGATGGTTCTCTTGAGGGCTACAAGGCTCGTCTCGTGACACGTGGTTTTCAACAGAATATGGTCGTGATTATGATGAGACTTTTGCTCCTGTGGCTCACATGACTACTATTCATACTCTTCTTGCTGTGGCGTCTGCTCGGGCATGGTCTATTTCTCAGTTTGATGTCAAGAATGCCTTTCTCAGTGGTGAGCTGCGTGAGGAGGTTTATTTGCAGCCACCACTAGGGTATTATGTTCCTAGGGGTATGGTTTGTCGCCTTCACCGATCTCTTCATGAACTCAAGCAAGCTTCTCGTACTTGGTTTGATCACTTCTCTTCTATTGTCACTGTAGCTTGTTTCTCTGCCAGTGCTCATGATCTTGCTCTTTTTATTTACACTTCACCTCGTGGTAGGACACTTTTCCTTTTATATGTTGATGATATTGTCATTACTGGCGATGATTCTTAGTACATCACTTTTGTCAAGGAGTGTCTTCATGAGCAGTTTCTCATGTCTAATCTAGGCTCTCTTCGCTATTTTCTTGGGGTTGAGGTTATTCCTACGCCTGAGGGCTTCTATTTGTCCCAAGAAAATTATATCCAGGACCTTCTTGATCGTGCTTCTCTTACGGATCAGCACACCGCTGAGACTCCCATGGAGCTTAATGTTCATCTTCGGCCCACTGAAGGTGAGCCTCTTACTGATCCTACTCGCTATCGTCACCTTGTTGGGAGTCTTGTTTATCTGGGTGTCACTCGTCCTGACATTTCATACCCTGTGCATATCTTGAGTCAGTTTGTATCTGCTCCCACTCAGCTCCACTAAAATCATCTTCTTCGTGTTCTACAATATCTTCGTGGAACCATCACTCGTCGTCTGTTTTTCCTTGTTCCAGCTCTTTACAGCTCTAGGCATATTCTGATGCTACCTGGGCTAGCGATCACTCTGATCGTCGGTCTCTTTCTGCCTATTGTATTTTTCTTTGTGGTTCTCTCATTGCTTGGAAGACTGAGAAGCAGACAACAATTTCTCGTTCGAGTGCTGAGACAGAGTTGCGAGCTATGGCTTTATTGACCGCGGATGTTACTTGGCTATGGTGGTTACTTGAAGATTTTAGTATTTCTTTTCGCACCCACTCCTCTTTCATCTGACAGTATAGGAGCTCTTAGAATTGCTACAAATCCGGTGAAGCATGAGTTTACAAAACATATTGGTGTTGATGTTTCCTACATGTGGACCTAGGTGCAGAACCAAATTGTTGCTCTTCAGTATGTGCCTTCAGAATTTCAGTTGACAGACTTCTTTACAAAGGCGCAGACCAGAGCTCAGCATAACTTCTATCTCTCCAAACTTAATGTTGTCCATCCACCAAAAGTTTGAGAGGGGTGTTAGATGTGTATCGTACAAGGAGTTCTTTGTATATATGCCACACATGTATTTGTATATATATTAGCCCATTGGCCTCATATTGAATACAAGCGCTATTCATAACAGATGACAACACAAATGGAAGATGTGCATCTAGAAATGGAGGGATGTGTTACATCGAAGGAGGTAATCAACTATATTATGCAGCAGGGACAAAAGCAAGCTCTGAAGGTCGCTATATTTCTCTGGCAATGGTGGCCGGAGAGAAACAAAGCAAATAATGCTGGAGTACTAGGCACAATAGATGAATTCATTTTCAGATTTCAGAAGTATTTTGATGAATTTGGTTGAGTACACTTGAAGGAGGATAACCCGGGCTTGACAGTTAAACCCAAGTGGACCGCTCCGGCAACGAATTGGTTGAAGGTCAACTTTGATGTGGCATTTCAAGAAACCACTAGACATGTGGATGGGGGTTTGTGATTCGTGACCACACTGGTGATGTAATGGCAGCTGGTGTGGGACGTCTCGAGAATATGCGTGATGCTTTGCAAGAAGAAGCGGAGGCGACGTAGAAAGCTATCCAAGCAGCGACCTCTCCAGTGCGGGTTGGCTCATTTTTAGGCGGTTGCTTGGGGTTGAAGCAAACACTGACATACACTACTTTTGATCTTGTGCCAAATGGAGTTTTATTCCACGACCTTAGGAGTTCCTTTATGTTAAACTTTATTGAGTATCGAGTAGAGTTTTGTCCCAGAGCATGTAATAAGGCAACTCATGTTCTTGTTGTAGTAGGTCGTGTTAGCGTTTTGAACGTTTATGAGCTGTGGACGGATTGGTTCCCAGTTGATATACCGTGTGCAGTAGCTGACGATTTAGTTGTGCGCCTGGTATAATGGAATAGAAATGTTAAATAAAGATAGACTCTGCTGCTCTAAACAAAATTTCTTTTTGAAAAAAAAATCTAAACAATCATTGATGCCATTATGTTGGGAAAAGAATAGAGATGGAGTAATAAATTGTTACGGTGGAGCTATGATTTCTGTTGTTAACACAAAATGCTACCATCACAATTCACGTGTTAGTTAGCATACATAGTTTACAAACTTATAAGTAAACAGGTATATTGCATTTTGTATGGAGAGAAAAACTTGTAACTGAATTTGGTCTCAACCACGACACAGCAGCTGAATCCCTCAACATCAGTATTCTCCGTTCTCTCTCTCACGCGCAGCGCACACACGGAGATTCAAGATGGGCAAAGCATTCATTCAGATCTGAAAATTAATTTTGTACGAAATTTTTGACTATTTTCTTCCAAGAGTAAATAGATTGAACAATTTGTTGAGGTATCATTCGAGACATAGAAATTTTCCTTATCTTTACTATTTTAAAAAATACTTATTTTTTAAATTTAAAACTTATATATATGTTTATTTAAGATAACCTAACTCGGACGAAGTTGTTCCAAACTGAACAAAACCGAGCTTTTTTTTGGGGGTCCTGGACGTATTTGGGCAGGAGCTCTTCAGGAGTAAAACTAAAAGGACCCTAGCAGCCCAGCACCTCTCCCAACCAGCTTCCCTCGCTCCGAAGTCCGAACCGGTTACCAGGCTACGGCCGGTGCACTCTCCTTCCCCCTCCTCCGGCCGTCACCTCCACCGGCGCCACGCGATCGATCGTCGTCGCCGCCTGCACCGTCGTCTTCTCCGCCGCTGACGCTGTTGTACTCTCCAAGTGAGTATCTTTTCGTTCTCCTCATCCTCCTGCCCGCTGTTCCCACGGGAGGGCAGGGGAGGGGAGAAGCCGATTCTAATCCAGATCCGGGACGGACTGGCGTTTCTTGATTTCTTGGCCGGTTCGGGCATGGCGAGAAGAGGTTTATTGATGCGCTGGTTGTTCGTGTAGGGGGCATCCTGAGGAGCGTTCTTGGCCATGCCGGACCTGGAGGATCTGCTGCTGCAGGCTGCGGGGCGGACGGGGAAGAACAACAGCCAGCCCCGGCCGTCGAACCAGAGGTGGCAGCAGCAGCGGGGGCGGCGCGGGGGCTCCTACTCCGGCGGGAGCGGGTCCGACGGCTCCGACGACGACGATGACTCGGACGCCGCGCCGACCTACTCGAGGAAGAATCCGCGGTCGGGGTTTCAGGTGCCGCTCAAGAAGAGGCACCAGCCGGAGAAGGGCGGCAGCAAGGGCGGGTGGCAGGAGGACGACGATGAGGACTTTGATGAGGGGAGGCAGAGCGGGGATGATTCCGACAGCGCGCCGTCCGTCGGGAGCGACCTGTACAAGGACGAGGATGACAAAGAGCAGCTAGAGAAGATGTCGGAACTGGACAGGGAGATGATCCTGGCGGAGCGGAGCACCAGGATCGATGACTACAAGCTGAAGCAGCTGGCGAGGGTGTCATCGTCCAAGACGGAGAAGGCCCGGAAGGACAGCCCTCCACCGCCGTTGAGTCGTGCAAGGTCATCGACCCGGACGGACAGGTCCGCCGCGAAGAGCGCCCTGGACGAGCTGCGGGCCAAGCGGATGAGGCAGCAAGATCCGGAGGGGTACCGCAGCAGGTTCAAGGATCTGCTCCCTCAGAGTGGATCGCCAACTAGGCACAGGGCTGGAAGCCCCCCGAGTGACGGGAGTAATGATGGTGACAACAGGGGGAGGATTGCTGATGATAGTCGCGATGATGAGTTTGACGAATCACCGAGTAGGCTTGACCCTCTGAAGTTTGATGATGTTAAGAGTATAACCCTCCGAAGGTCAAAGCTGGTGAAATGGTTCATGGAGCCCTTCTTTGAGGAACTCGTATCTGGGTGCTTTGTGCGGCTTGGGATTGGCAAGACAAGGTCAGGCATTCCCAAGTACAGGCTGTGCATAGTTAGAAACGTGGATGCGAGTGACCCAGATCGGCAGTACAAGCTGGAGAGCTACACAACAAGCAAGTATCTCAATGTTGTATGGGATAATGAAGCTAATGCTGCTCGGTGGCAGATGACTCAGGTATCAGACTCACTGCCCCTCGAAGAAGAGTTCAAGGAGTGGCTTCAAGAGGCTGAGAAGAATGGTGTGCGCATACCAACACGTCTGGAAGTGCTGGAGAAGAAAGAAGCCATTCAAAAGGCCTACACCTTTGTGTATTCGGCGGCAACTGTAAAGCAGATGCTGCAAGAGAAGAAATCAGCTGTGAGACGTCCAATCAATGTTGCTGCTGAGAAGGATCGGTTAAGGAATGAGTTGGAGATGGCCCTGGTCCGGAGGGATGAAGCTGAAGCAGAAAGAATCCGTGCAAAGCTGAGTCAGCTGCAGAAGATGTCACTGCCAATGACAAATAATGAGAAGGCTGCAAAGTTGGAGGAGATGAACAGGAAGAACCGTGCTGAGAACTTCAAGAATGCATCAGAACTGAAACCTGTCAATACAAGTCTGAAGGCTGGAGAGGCTGGTTATGATCCTTTTTCAAGGAGGTGGACAAGGTCAATAAATTATTATGCGGCAAAGCCAGGAGATAATGCTGAAGCCTCCAATGAGGATGGTGGTAATGCAGTGGCTGGCAACGAAGATGTGAATAATGGGGCACAAGCTGGTACAGCAGCCACAGTGGCAGCTCTAGTGGCAGCAGCTGATGCCGGGAAGCTGGTTGATACCAATGCACCTGTAGATCTGGGAACAGAATCGAATTCGCTCCATAAATTTGAACTCACTATATCATTGTCTGTTCTGGAAAAATATGGTGGGCCCAAGGGTCTGTTTGATGGCTACATGGCGAGGAAGCAGAAGATTGAAGCAACAATGGGGTACAAGGTTCCTGACAATGACGGAAGGAGGCATGCTTTAACTCTGACAGTGAGTGACTACAAAAGGCGTCGGGGTCTCCTTTGAAGGATATCTGCACTTCTGCAGGCTGCTTGATGTATTCATCTATATGCTTGGCCACATTGCATCTGCATTGTTGTGACAAACTGTCGAGATCATTCGCATTTTAGCCTTTGTTTTCAAGTAATACATGAGACAAGCAGACTACACATTTTCTTTACATAATTAAGACCTGTATGACTGATTATGTTGCTGGCATTTCATGTTTTTATTTGTGGAGTGCGTCGTTCTCTTGTCAGTTTGTTAGATCGTGTCCTTGTTGCTCTGGCAGAAAACAGGGGATAGTATCAGGTAGAAAAATATTATATTTCTGTATATTTGCCATGAAAAAAATATTCTGGGTTAACTTCTGAATGTTCTTCGACAATATGCAAGTTGCAGTAGACTGGTTCCATAATTAGTTTGATCAAAGCCAATGCCGCTCTCCTTTTATTTCATAGCTTACAAGGTTGCATCGCTTCATGACGTTTAGTATTTTATTTCAGCACACATTTGATATATTTTTCAGCTAATGTTCAAGACATAATTGTCTGGCGTGGTGCTTCCTGCAAAGCTTAAAACATGCCCTCCTGTGAGTTTCGGAGTGGGAAAATACTTCCCAGTTGTGACTGTTGCTGAAATGTGTTGAGGTTTCTGTACATGTCAAATGACAAGATTATGATGTTGCATTGATGCGCGTTTGTGAATGGGTGTCTCCTGTGTCCTTGTGTGAATCGCATGTGCTTAGCAAGTTCATGAATAGGCTTCTGCTCCTTGTGTAATTCTGCTTCAATAGTGGTTTCCGCATGATGCGCCAATGCGTGCAGATAGCTAGATCTCTTGTAGATGTACGATTTTTGCGTCCTAATTTCTTCAGCTATGAATAAATCAATGATTTCACAATTTCTTACATGAAAGCTGTGGTCTGAACTCAGAACTGTGCATTCTTTGCATAATTTCTGAAGAGAGTTCCTTGGCATTCACAGTAATGTCCAAAGAGCAGAGTACGGTATACTTACTGCTACGCTACATAATGTCAGATGTATGGCGTAACGGCAGTGTTCAATCCGGAAGAGCTCAAAATTAGCATATAAGTTTTATGATAAAACCATGTATGAAATATTCTGCATGATAATGCTCAGCATCTCAAGAAGCTTCATAAGGTGGACTTCTCAGCTTAAGCTTCCCAGTACAGAAGGGAACTACACAAGTATTTAAGTTTATGCCCTCCAAATGAGACCCAAAGTTCACTAAAATTTGTACACAGGAAATAAGATCTTTATGCTTTTGCATGCAGGATTCAGGAACCATGGTAGCATTTATTTATCCATCTCAGATTAAGTTGGTTCTTTGATGTTTCTTCGTTTGTTATTATTACAGAGCCATGGAGGCCCTAAGATCAACAGATTAACGAAACGTTAGTACTTGAACAAGCACTAATCGTTCTTCGCTTTAATGAACTTCTTGATGATGCCCATCATCTCACTTCCAGGGAATCGTCCAAGGCAGCCCCTTGCAGCGGCGATCTCATTGAATTCACATACAGAATCACCACTGAAAGCTTTACGCTGATCAGACCTGCGTTCGGGTACTTCTATATTCTCCGCTAAATCTTCTCCGGATTTTACGGAAGGAAGCGGGAACTCATCTAGGGGGGTGTTCATCACATTGTCGTCTCCAATGGCTCCTACAAAATCTCTCAGTCGGCATAACGCAAATGGGACAGGTTCAAAGCTATGGTCACCGTACTCAACAGGAGTGGAGTGGTCTCCAGTGACACATAGGAAATACTGGTAGTGTCTGGACTTTTCAGCTTCCCACAGGAGCCTCGCAAGCTGACCAACAGCCCGATCGACAGCTTCTAGACCACGTACCTTTAACTTGACAGCCTTATCATGACCAGCATCATCAATGGCCTGCATTACCATTATAAGAGTAACTATCAGAATCAAATGGTTAAAATTAGTTTGAAAATAGTCTGAACAGCATTTTCACCTTTATGTGCAAGAAACCGAAGTCATATCCGTTTTCTCTTCCGGCTTTATATTCATCCTCCCCAGGCACAAAAACACTAGGTGGTGTATCCAGAGGAGCAGAGAGTGCCTTGGCTATAGCTTTAGCTTTGGAAGTTAAGAGAGTTCGATAATCTCCGGTTGCTCCAGGTGCTTCAAGGATATCAATGCCCAATGACAACCCCAGCCCGGCTATGATCTTAGTAGGAGCCACCATGCATGGTGCCAGTGCATGCTTGGTTTCGAAGGCAGGTACCTAATATAGCCACATGAAACTTCATCAGAAAGGAGATTAAAGGTTTCAGTAGGGCAAAAACATGTGAAATCTAAACCAGTAAATTCTCTGTTCTTTCTTCCTTCGTTTTGAGATGGGAATATGCTTGCAGAAAGTAATTATCACACAGAATTGGAAGAGCCAATGCAAAGGTTTACCAAAAGTGCATTCCTAGAAGTGTTGTGATCGTAATATGAAAAGTTAAATACATTAATATAAATACTAAATAGAAGCTAAAAAATAGATAAACTGTACAATTTTTATTCGAAGATTTCCTTCTGACCATTTACTGTACTAATGTTGATGTCGTTTAGAAGTATAAGCAAACTGTAGTAAAAAGAAAACAAGATGCCCTAAGCTTAAGTTGACACAACCTCCAAAGTTCAAACTGATAACTTGACAATCAAATGTGGATTATGCTCATCTTTATGATATTGAACCACACAACAAAAATAAGGAAGAGCATTGCGGGAAAGCTCTCCAAATCTGTCATATTGCTACCTCCAGAGAGCTCCAAAAATGAATTGTTACCAAACAATATTAGGTCCTTTGGACTAACCTCAATCCGGATGCCACAGCCTCGCAACAGCACGACATTTGCAATATTCTTTCCCTCAGCCGCACGCTTCACATTGATGGGGTGAGAAACCAGTATACGTGTGATCCCCTTAGAAAGCTCGTTGACCACAGCTGCCGTGTTTTTAGCTTCTTCTGAATCATCCAAAGGTTCAGCCTTCAGATGCAAGCGGTTGTCCTTCAATGGATCAGTTCCAGAAATGTTCCCACTCAGCCTTGGTCCTTTCACAACCACACCACATCTGTGCTCAGTAGCATACCTGCAGAGAAGATGTGTAAATTTCACATTAACACATAAAAAATATAGACACATCAATGCTCACTATGAATAGATGGTGCACCTGACTCTCACTTCATATTCAGGAAACGATGAGAGCTTCATCCCATCCAACGCAGCACAGAGGATCGGGCCTTCCTCCTCAAAATGCCGATCCGCCCTTCTGTTGACGACAACTCCTGTGCTTTCATCCAATGTAGCAAAGTTCGACTGCATGCAAATTGTGCACATAGTTCGGTGAAGGGCAATTAATACAGTCATCAGTCCAAATATGCCACAAGAAAACATTCGTCAGTCCCGATGCTTATTTGCGCACTACATGACTTCAAAGTGACACCCTATGATCTGAGCCATTGCTAACAAACTAAAAACACAGTACAAGATCTAACAAAAAAGTGCTCCAATTTAGTAGAGCTATTGCAAGAACACTCTGTGATCTGAGCTATTACTATACTAACTAGGAGGAATCTGGTTTAGCACTACAAGAACACGATATGATCTAAATTATCATAAGCTAATTAGGAATACTAGAACACAAGGGTGAATAATCTAACAGAAGCAAAGCTAGTTTACTACAATAGGAAGTAAGAACTGTAATTTTAGTGTTCCAGAACCGGAACCTTGAAGGCGATGTCGCCGGGGGCCATGGCGAGTCCGGCGCCCATGGACTCGAACGCGCCGCGGCCGCGGTAATACACGCGGGGGTCGTACCCGAGGAGGGAGAGGTGCGCCGTGTCGCTGCCGCAGGCGAGCCCGGGCTCCACGGGGTCCATGAGCCCGACCACCCCGGCCGCCGCCACCGCGTCCAGCCGCGGCGTCGCCGCCGCCTCCAGCGGCGTCCGCCCCCCAAGCGACGGGATAGACACGTCCCCGATCCCGTCCACCAGCACGAACGCCACCCGGGCCCTCGGCCCCCGTGCCACCGCCGCCGCCATCGCCGCCGCAAAGGTGCCGCCTTTTTTCGCTTTCCTCTCCTTTCTGCTGCGGCGAGTAGCTTAGCGGCGAGCGAAGCGGGTTGGGTTCGGACCCGGACCAAAACCCGGAGTCCGACCCGGTCGGTTCGGTTGCTACAAGAACCGACCGAGCCCGGACGCTTCCGCCTCTCCCAAATCTTCCAGACTCGCTTCGCCTCCGCCTCCTCCCCCACCCCCTCGCCACCGGCGATCACCGGGGATTCGCCGCCACGGGCCGGGGATCTTCTCCCCTCCCTCCCCTGCGTCCCACTTGTGCTCCCGTCCTCCTATCCGGGGCCTCCCCCCGCGGAATTTCGCATGTGATGCGGGGGCGGCGCGCGGGGGAGGAGGCGCCGCAGGCGAAGGCGGCTGCGGCTGCGGCTGCGGCGGCGGCGCGCGACCGATTGATTTCGATATTTTTGAGGACTGCTTCGTGATTTTTGGAGGGCTCCGCGTCCTCCAGGAATTCGGTTGTTCCAGGTGAAACACTTGTGAAAACAAAATCATATTTCCTGTTATTTTTTTTACTGGGTTAATGTTAGTCGTAATTTGATCTGAGTTGGTGAGATGGTGTGGAATCTGCTGGAAAGACGCTGCTGACATGCGGAATTTTTGTAATAGTTTTTAGGAAGTTTTAATTCGGAATTTGATCTCTAATTTGGAAATGTGTCCGTGATGTAGTGGAAAGATAACAGCTTTGCGTATAGTCAAATTGTCGCATTGTATCGGGTGCATTACCGGTTAGTTACGTCCAAGGTTATCCAAGGCGCTAGTCGGAGGCAGGGGGCCGACTAGCTACTAACAGATGAGAAGGGGACTTGCTGCAGGAGAAAGGAAGAGAATAAAGGAAGGGAGAAGGCCCGTAGAGGAAGGAGAGTGTGATATCCCAGGCGCGCGACGGGTAGCTAAGGATCGGAGCAACACATTTTGGCCATAAGGTTTGCGATCGCAAGAACAGATAGGAAGAACTAGGGGAGAATTAGAAGGAAGAAGATGCGGAAAGCAGTGTTCTCATTTCTCTCGGCATAGTTTGTCGTTACACAGTCGAAGAAGGTATTTAAATACACTTAACTTACAATGACAGGTGGGGCCCTTTGGCCTAAGCACCCAACCCACGCACACTGCTGCTGAGCCCCGACAGCTCACCGCAGCACACACGCGTGACCCCTTTGTCCCCACTGTCAGTCATGGCTTCCATCTTTGATGTCTTCTTCCTCCTCTGCGCCTTGGCACCTCTAGTGTCCATCGCCATGGTTGATGCCTGGAATGGCGTTGTGACACTCGCCCCCTCTTGAGCAAGTGCAGGATCCCAAATACTCGCTTTTGGAAATCGGACCCAAAGCACTAAGTAGTCTTCCCAGGTTGCACAATCCTGACCAAAATTTGCTGTGTAGCCGAATTCTCCTTTTTTACTAAGTGTTGGCCCAGAATCACTATCGGCTCCGGAGTCCCATTTGTTAAGTTCACCAATGTTGACAAATCCGTGAACACAGGAGATTAATTAAAAGTGAACGGCTTGATTGAGAGACATGGAACACCGGTGAATCAGCGATCGTCGACAATTGTATTTTGTAAGCCAATGCGCCAATGCGATCTAACACCGAAAATGAACCAAAATACTTGAAAGCAAGCTTCGGAAATGGGCGGTTGACCACTGAATTCTGTGCATAAGGTTGCAATTTCAGCAGGACCTGTTCACCAACTTGAAATTGTCGGTTATGCCGTTGTCGGTCAGCCTGAATCTTCATTATGTTCTGTGCCTTAGCTAACTGTGTTCTGAACATTTATGTATACAACTGTTGATCCTTGGTCACTTCATCCACTTCAGTAGATGCTTGCATAGATAAATTCGGCATGGCACCAAAATTGGGTTCCACTCCATATAAGGCTTTGAAAGGTGTACCCAAAGATGAGTGAAAACTTGAGTTATACCAGAACTCTGCCATTGCTAACAGGACTTCCACTTCTTGGGACAGTTATGAACAACACAACGAAGATACATTTCGAGGCATTGATTCACCCTTTCCGTCTGCCTGTCGGTTTGTGGACGATACGCTGTGCTCTAATGCAGTTTGGTGCCCATTGATTGAAACAACTCGCGCCAAAATGTGCTAGTAAACACTCTGTCTCGATCAGACCCAATTCATCGTGGCACGCCTTGTAACCTCACCACGTTGTCGAGGAACACCTTAGCTACTTGAGCTGCTGTAAAAGGGTGTCGAATTGGCAGGAAATGGGAATATTTGGTTAACCGATCCACAATTACTAAGATCACACCATAAGTCTGTGACTTGGGCAAACCCTCTATGAAATCCATGGTGAAATCTTTCCATGCTCCCTATGGAACCAGTAATGGTTGTAAGGTGCCCGCTGGGCGAGTGTGTTCATGTTTGGCTTGCTGACAAGTCTGACATTGTCGAATAAACTCCACCTCACTTTTGAGTCCGGGCCAATAAAACAACTTCTTGATGTGATGATAAGTGGCCTGAATACCTGAATGCCCCCAATTGCAGTTTCATGGAAATTACTGATCAATTTCGTGCGTAGTGCCATATTTTCACCAATCCACACTCTGCCGTGATATTTGATCAATCCATGCTCCAATGCGTATCCCCTACTATCTGGACTCACCATTGCTAACGAAGTGAGAAGCTGCTGAGCCTCTGAATCTGTTTCATATGAGTTCAACACCTATTGTACCCAATCAGGGCGACAAGATGAGATGGACTGTATTTGGAGTAAATGACTGACACACGACAGAGCATCGATAGCACCATTGTCTATTCCACTCTTATACTGAAATCTGAATTGTAAACCAACCAATTTCGACATTGCTTTTTCGCTACAGTTCAATGCTTAGCTGTTGCTCCTCAAGACTGCACAAACTCTTATGATCAGTAAGGATAACGAAAGGTCCATGCTGCAAATAGGATCGTCATTTGTCCACTGCCATGATTACTGCTAGGAACTCCTTTTCATATATGGAGTCTTTGATTTTGTGGACCCAAGGCTTTGTTGAGATAGGCAAATCCTTGTTGCATCAATGCTCGGCCGGGTGCTAGCATCTGTCTCGATTGAGAAGGGCAATGTAAAGTCTGGTAGCGCCAAACTGGAGTACTCACCATTGCCTGCTTTAGTGTATTGAAAGTTGCTTTTGCTTGTTCATTCCAGCCGAAGTTCTTCAAAAGATTGGTCAGTGGTTTGGTAATAAGCCTGTAGTTTCTGACAAACTTGCGATAATAGCCAGTGAGGCCAAGGAAGCCCCACAATTCTATGGTTGTCAATGGTTTGGGTCACTGATCCATTGCACTTGTCTTTTAAATTCGATTGACACCCCTTTTTGAGAAATGATGTGCCCCAACTACTCCACTCGATGTTTTGCAAATGAGCATTTGTATAATTTGGCAAATAGTTGATTCTTGCGTAACACATCCATCACTATTTTCAGATGATCAAGATGTTCCTGTAATGTGCGGCTGTACACCAGAATATCACCTAAGAACACGATCACAAATTTGCGAACATATGGCGCGAAAATCATGTTCATCGAGCACTGGAAAGTCGTCGGCGCATTTGTCAAACCGAATGGCATTACTCGAAACTGAAATTGGCCTTGGTGTGTTTTGAATGTCGTCTTCACTTCGTCATATTCCTTCATGCGAATTTGATGGTACCCCAACGAAGATCTAATTTGGAAAAGAATTGTGTTCGGCCAATTCATCTAAGAGTTCATCCACCAGCGGCAAGGGAACTTGTTTTTCATGTGTTCTTGTTGAGTCGGCGATAATCCACGAGCGCGCCACTTCCATCTTTCTTCGGACAATTAAAGCGGTGAGGCATACAGGCTTTTGCTCGGCATGATCATACCTGATTCCAACATCTGTGTTACCTGCCTTTCGATTTCATCTTTTTGTAGCGGTGAATAGCGATATGGTCTGGAGTTCACTGGTGGTGCACTGGGCTCCAATGTAATAGCATGATCATACCGACGGTGAGGGGGTAGGCTCTTTGGCTCAATGAAAATGTCAGCATATTGTTGTATCAAAGATTGAACTGCTATTGGCATAGCTGGAGTGTGCTTTAGGGGTTCTTACAATTTGGTTTGAATTTTCGGGGAGTGTGAAAAGATTGAGGCCACACATGCAAATGGATCTTTTGCAGACACTAGCTGACAAGTAGGCCCAGTGTACAGGTGTTACCAAAGTTTTGTTTGTGAGCCAAGAGTTAGCAGTACAAGATGCATAATGGAATGTTGCAATTTCAACATGGTACTTACAAAGTTTGGAGTTTGAACTGTAAACATAAGTGTGTTACTATTTTTATTTGTTGTTTCAGTTTTGGATTTAGGATTTCATTATTTTGTGAGAGCATAGGATTGACATGTAAAATTGTGGACATCTGAGGTACTTTTGTCCCAGTGTCTGCGTATATCAATTGGTCTGTAGTTTTCGAAATGCAAGCTGAAGCATACAAAATGAATCCTTTGGCTAGGGCTCATGCTATATCTTCAGCTTTGATGGTTCATACACTAGTTTTGTTGAAATTTCTTAGAGGATTTGATGAATGCATTAGTGGCACACTGGCACGTGGGACGTCACATGGCAGTGACACACGTGCATCCGTTTAATTCATATAGATGCTAAGTGTTGGAAAGACCAAGATCAGGCATATAATCAAACTAGAAGTTTTGAATTAGTCAATTAGCTAATGCAAAGTTTCTTACACTGCTATACGCCTATACCACTTAGTTCCAACTCCAGATGTTTGAATAATATGTTACTTTAACTGATATCCTGTGCATGTGGCTGTAATGTAGGTTGCTATTCCAAAATGGTTTGCATGCCTGGGCATTTTAAAATGGCTTCTGTGTTGAAGCTTGTAATGATGGAAAAGCATGCTACACCAGGTAAACTATAACAGATATATTAGCTTCTTTTAAGTTCCCATTTAATTTATTCACAAGATTCGGATAGAGGGTCCTTGAAACCTATATCCACAAGAAAACGAATAATAATTTGTATTAGAGTCTAATTTGGGTGCAATCCATATTACATTACAGTTCTATGTATGCAGTGTGCAGTTCCTATGCACTTGCTTAGAGTAAAGTGAGTTTTAAAGTATTTATCATGTCTTCAATGAATTAGTGGTGAATCCATGAGCAATTTATATTCAGGATTACTTCGAATAGAATGGATTTGTTGCACCTTGCTTTTTACCAATACTGTGTGCAGTTTCTATATACTATTCCTTAATTACAGCTTGGGTAGATTCCAAATGACTTCAATTTGCCTAGTTCCCTACAAAGATAAGAGGAAAAGGTCAAACTGTAGAAAAGTGACACTAATCAAAGGGGCCTAAAAAGGACGAAAACCTTTGTATTCATATCTAATATCTTCTACGGGTCATTGTTTATCTAATGCAACAGTGAGCTAGCTGTGGTTGTTTTTGATAGTCTGAGTGTGGTTTAACTTTAGAATTTTGTAGTCTGGAAAGCTTTTGGGCTTCATTCTAAGCTGGTATCCTCGGAAAAACTATTACCTGTTTTTAGCTTGGATTAAGTATATTGTTCGTCGCTCAATTCTTGCTCTAGTTTAATTTTCGCCCCTGAACCGTAATACCGGGGAAAAACGCGTCCTCGAACTGTCAATACCACGTAAAAGATACCCCTTCATCTGTTTTAGAGCGGTTTTGACCAGTGTTTGACCCGTGGCTTGTCCAGTCAGATTGTTCGAAATTGAAAGGGTTTGCTGCGGTGTCGGTCGCTGAGCAGAAGGCGCTCGGCGAGTACGACCTCTGGCTCGCGCAGCATGACCCACAACGCTGACGTCGACGCGCACGGGTTCCACCTCGGCATGAACCGCTTCGCCGACCTCACCAATGAGGAGTTCCAAGCAGCCTACCTCAGCACGAGCGCCATGGGCAGGGCTGCAACGTCGTCGGGGAGAGGTACCGCCATGACGGCGTCGAGGTGCTACTGGAGCCCGTCGACTGGAGGGAGAAGGGCGCCATCGCTCTCGTCAAGAACCAGGGCCAATGCGGTAGCTGTTGGGCGTTCTCGACGGTCGGTGCGGTGGAAGGCATCAGCAAGATCGTCACTGATGGTGGTCGCAGCAAAAAAGTGTGGTGGTGGTGGGAGGGGAAGCGGTGAGCCGACGCCGTTCCTTACGAAGACGCACCAGATGGTGGAGGAGCGCGCGACGGACGAGGTGATCTTGTGGGGGGAGAAAGGGCAGTTGTTCGTGGTGTGGAAGTCCGTGGAGCTCGCCCGTGACCTCCTCCCGCTCCACTTCAAGCACTGCAACTTCCCCTCCTTCGTCCACTAGCTCAACACTTACGTACGTATTCTCTCCGATCTTCTTAGTAATTCAATCACCATCATATCGACCTACTAGCTATTGCTGCATCATCTGTGTATATGTAACTTTGTACGTTGAATAGCTGGCTGTTCTAGCTACTTGCAGGTTCTACTTCTAGTCTTGTTCTACTGTGTGTGTTTTCGTTTCCATAGATGTCTACTCGTCTGTTCGATGACTAGCTTACCTGATTTAGAGGTGTTGATCTGGACTGTCTAGTTAATTCGTTCACGGTCAAGAGCTAGCTAGCTGATCCAGAACTGCGTGTCGGACGAGCTCGGCGGTGCTAGCGGATCCGGTGGTTCCGGGAGTAAAAAATTGTATGCGTATATGGCTTGATCTTTTCGGTGAGAGCAATTGCCACATGCACATGTAGTAGATGTGTGTCCAGACGCGCCGCCGACACCAGTGACCGTGGCACCACCGGTCACCCCCATCGGCTGCGCGTCTGGACCCTCGGCCGCGCGCGTCCATGCCGAGTCTCGCCTCCGCCTCTGCCTTCTCTTGTGCCGCAACAGGCGGCACTGAGGACCACGGACGCGGCATGCATGATGACGATGGGTGACGTGAGCTTCTTGTTGGGGTCGGAAGGTTCGAACGGGGAGGACATAGAGGAGACGGCCGAGGGCAGGAAGCGGAAGCGGCGGAGCTGGGGCGGGGGCGGCGAGGTCATGAGGTTCTTCGAGGGGCTAATGCGCTAGGTGATGGAGCGGCAGGAGGCGATGCGGTGTCGGTTTGGAGAGGTAGAAGCCGTGCTGTGCTCGAGTCTGGGGAATAACCCCTCATAACAGGGAATAACACACTATACATACATCTCTAACACTCCCCTCAAACTCATGGTGGATCAACAACACTGAGTTTGGAGAGGTAGAAGCCGTGCTGTGCTCGAGTCTGACCCTTCGTGAAGAAATCCATTATCTGAAGCTTGGAAGGCACATACTGAAGAACAATTACCTAATCATGCACACAAGACCTCATGAAGGAAGCATCAACACCAATATGCTTGGTGAGCTCATGCTTCACAGGGTCACGGGCAATACTGATAGCACCCGTACTGTTTGACAAGAGAGGAGTTAGTGCAGTGACAGAAACACCAAAATCCTCAAGTAACCACTATAGCCAAGTAATCTCTGCTGTCAAGAGAGCTATAGCTTGTAACTCAGCCTCTGCACTCGAACGAGATACTGCAGTCTGTTTCTTCGTCTTCCAGGCAATGAGAGAACCACCAAGAAAAACATAATAAGCCGAGATAGACCGGCGATAAGAGGGATCACTGGCCCAAGTAGCATCTGAATAAGCCTGAAGCTGTAACGGGCTGGAGTGTAGGAAGAGATGGCAAGAGATAGTCCCACGAAGGTATCGCAGAACTCGAAGAAAGTTGTTGTAGTGGACCTGAGTGGGAGCAGAGACGAACTGACTCAGAATGTGGACTGGATAAGTGATATCGGGACGAGTAACAGCGAGGTAGACAAGACTTCCAACAAGATGACGATAGCGAGTCGGATCAGAAAGAGGCTCGCCATCAGAGGGCCGGAGATGAACGTTGAGCTCCATGGGAGTCTCAACAGTACGCTAATCAGTGATGAGAGGCGCGATCAAAAAGATCCTGAATATACTTCTCTTGGGACATAAAGAAACCATCTGGAGTGGAAGTAACTTTAATCCGAAGGAAGTAACGAAGAGGACCAAGATCTGACATAAGGAATTGCTCACTCAGACGAGCCTTGACAAAGGCAATGTACTCAGAATCATCTCCGGTGATGATCATATCATCAACATACAGAAGAAGAAGAGTCCGACCACGAGACGAAGTGTTGACAAAAGGCGAGGATCATGATCGCTGGTGAGAAGCCGCCAGCGTGACCACGAGGAGAAGCGCTCAAACTAAGCACGAGGGTTTGTTTAAGGCCATAGAGAAGCGGCGAAGGCGATGGACCATGCCCTCGAGAAGAATACCCAAGTGGCGGATGCATGTACACCTTCTCACGCAACTCGCCATTAAGAAAGACATTCTTGACATCAAGCTGAGAAACAGACCAATGGCGAACAGACGCCACCGAAAGAAGAGTGCGAGCGGTGGTCATGTGGGCCACGAAGCAAAAGTCTCGTCGTAGTCACGACCAAGGATTCAAAACCGGTCCGGCTCAATTCCGGCCGCCACAAGACGCCGATCTGCACGTGAACGTCTGGTTTTTTGGATCGAATTTCGTTAAATGTTGCTTAAAAATCAATCAAAATTTGAAATTTGAAATTTGAATTTGCAAACTCGGAAAAACGCCAGGATTTCAAATCCCCACCCACGTAAGTAAGGTTCTGCGTGATAACCGTGGGATTTCCATCCTCGGTCACGACCATGCTCTGCTGAAGCCACGAGCAACAAGATGCGCTTTATAGCGCCAAGAGAGCCATCGAGCGAGTCTTAATCTTATAGACTCACTTACGTGATGGGGCGAGTGAGATGGAAAAGGAACAAGATCCCAAGTACTAGTGCGCTCGAGGGCGCAATCTCTCGGCCATGGTATGTTGCCACTCAGGGTGAGTAACAGCATCCCGGTAGGAGACAGGTTCATGGGTAGCTGCACCAGCAAAACCAAAATGGGCAGGAGGCCGAATCGACTGACGATCGCGGAGAGCGTAGCGAGGAGATGATGACCCATCAGGGGAAGATGGAGCATCAAGAGAAGATGACTTATCTGGAAGATCCTCAATACGAGGTCGACGAATGTAGAAGAGAGCGGGAGGAGCCTGAGGAGCCGCAGGAGACGAAGCAGGTGGCGACAATGGCGGAGAGGCCTCTGGAGGTATATGTGGAGACTCAGTGGGATGGGTGGACGAGGGTAAGACAGAGATGGGTGTATATGGAAAAGTCAAAAAAGACAGGGACTCCACAGAGGAAACCGAAGGAGAGGCAGGACGTGGGTAGAAGGGACGAGACTCGTCGAAAGTCACATCCCGAGAAATCCGCATCCGTCGAGCAACAGGGTCCCAACACCGATAGCCCTTGTGCTCAGCACTGTATCTTAGAAAAACACACTCAACAGATTGAGCAGTCAATTTGGTGCGTTCTCGAGGTGCGAGGAGAATGTAGCAAACGCAACAAACAGAAGGCGAGTAGTGCGGAAGAAGACCACGAGACGCTCAACGGGATCTCATACAAGCGTAAGAGGTCAATGTTGACGAGATAGGTGGCGGTGGAAACGACTTGACCAAAAGTGAGGTGGAATAGAGGCGACCATCATCAGTGTACGGGCCGTCTCAAGGAGGTGACGATGCTTTTGCTCAGCGACACCATTCTGAGCATGAGCACCAGGACAAGAGAATCGGCGAGTGCCACCTTTCGGCAAAGGAAGGCTGCGCAGTAACGAGAGAGGTTTTCGCCGCAGTCGGCCACGAAAGACACAAATAGGAGTGAGAAGCGTATGCGAACCATAGTGGCAAATTGTTTATAGATAGATAAGGCCTCACTACGAGAAGACAAACTATATCCAAGTGTGGCGAGAGAAGTCTTCTATAAAAATGATATAATATTGATGGCCCCCTTTCGAAAAGAAGTGAGCCAGACTCCAAACATCTGAATGAATAAGATCAAACGGACGCTGAGACACTGACTCACTATGAGAATAGGGAAGCTGAATCTGTTTCCATAACTGACAGCCTTGACAATCTAAAGACACGTCTCCTGAGACAGACCCCAGAAGACCACGTCGAACTAAAGATGACAGACGAGATCCACACAGATGACTAAGACGGTGATGCCACTGCTGGAAAGAGCTGGTAGACGGAGTGGTAGATGCGGAGAGACTGGCGGCGACGGTGGCAGCGGAACGAAGGTGAAGCCAATCAAGCTCCCAGTGACACTTTGTGAGTTAAGGCACCGAGGCGAGAACCAACCGAGCCCCCCTGGCGGTCTGAACACAACAAGAGTCGAGTCAAGAATGACCCGACAACCAAGATCGATGTCGCTGGCGTAAAGAAGTCGCATGGTTAGGCGAGGAACATGAGCAACAGAAGGAACATGAAAAAATGAGTTGCTAAGAGGTCCTCGACTAGAGACAGAAAGAGAGGTACCATCAGCAGTAAGAACACTGATAGGAGAATCAAGAGGTGTAATGAAAGACAGAGTGGAAAATCAGAAGTCATGTGAAAGGATGCTCCGGAATCAAGAATCTACGGGGAGGTACCTGACTGGGTAGAAGGTGGTTTCTCATTACAGAAGAGTCGATGAGTAGAACTTGCGTAACTCCGAGGAGAACACAGGCGGCAAGCAGGCGTCGAAGTATGGCTATCTCCTGCTCAGTGAGAGAAATTGCTTAAGGAGTCGATACAGACGTCGATGTAGAAGCACCGGTGCCAGTGCTAGGCGAAGAACGGCGTGAAAGGTGCCGCTGCTTCTTATAGCACTAGGACTCAATGTGGCCGACCTTGTCGCAGTAGGAGCAACGAGGACGACCACCGCCAGATGGAGGGCGGCCACCACCACCTGTGGTAGCCGCTGGAGGAGGCAGTGTGCTGAAGCGAGGAGCAGTCGGTGTAGCAGGTGGACGAGCGGCGAGCACGGAGGGAAGTGGCATCAGACCAGCACCACTGAGGCGAGTCTCCTTTGCACGTATCTCGGTAAGAGCCTCCAGAAGAGTGGCACGAGGGTGGCATGCAATAAACTGGGTACGCTTCTGCTCGAACTCCGGACGAAGGCGAGTAAGGAACTCGTAGCACGCTGAAACTCTAGGTTAGCACGCATAACCACGCAAAGATGAACATGGCGGCGACCAAGCGGTGCGAAGAGTCGGTGATGCGAACAAGAACTCGAGTGTAGAAAACGTCAACAGTAGCAACACCCTGCTAAAGAGAGTGCTCTTGGTGGACCACGCACAGTTTGAGGGCATCACTAGAGGGCTCGTAGCGCTGACGAAGGTGAGTCAAAATCTGGAAAGCCGTAGGGAGTCCCACAACCTCAGAAGAGAACAGAGGCTAGATACTGGTGATGAAAACAACAGCAACCCGAGCGTTCTCGTCGTACCACTGAGTGTATGCGGTCAGTCGATCCTTGTTGGAATCCAGAGTCTCTTGGTAGGCAGAGGCAGCCTCATCATTAGCAAGACCAGCGGCCTCAACAGCAGCTTAGTCGGCTGTCGTGGACAGCACGACAAGCGTAGGCTCTGTCAGAGGAGTAGGGCAAGGCGGGCAGGTGACATCGCCAGAGAGGACGTCCCAGAGACGAAGACCACGCATGTGGATGCGCATGAGAGACGAAGTCGGTGTAATTAACACCATCGAAGATCACCGGTCGAGAGGAGAAGCGGTGCCCATTAGTAGCGCGCCGGGCGGTGGGCGACCAAGGTAACAAAGTCTAACAGCGGCGCCGACTGCGGTGCGGTTAGAACAACGTTTTTTCTCAACCGCACAGTTGTACCGGCCTTTTCTTTTAATCTGGCGGCCTAGTCGCGCGACGCGCACTTACGCAGGGGATTAGATTTCCCTCTGCGGTGCGGCGCGACGACGGCGAGCGCGGCGGCGGCGGGGCGGTTCGCGGCGGTGACGAAGTCGGCGACGGCGGCGAGCTTCGATCGACTTCGCGCCGGCTTGGTTTATTTAAACGTGGGTCGTGCGGCCTCCTCTGGACGCCATGGGAATTAGGTTTCCGTGAGAGTGGTGGCGGCGACGATCGAAGCTCACCGCTGCGACTCGGCGGCCGAGGCGGCGGCGGAAGCGGCGACGACCCTGGCGGCCCCCAGTGGAGCGGCGAGTGGGTGGATCAACAACGCGCGGAAGGCGAGGAAGCACCGCGCGGTCGGAGGCGGTGGAGAGTAGGCGACAGCTCTCTGCGTCAAACCACAGAAGAGGCCGACCCTGTAGTGGAAGACGGCGGCAAAGATGGCGACAAAAGACCCCGACAAAGAATGGCGACGCAGCCGTGATGGTGCACCGCGAGCGCGGTGGCGGAAGAGGAGAGAAGCTAAGCGGCGGCGAGCGAGGAAGCCGGAGGCGAGGTGCGAGTTGCGGCGTCGGGAGGCCCTAATGGGTTAGATACCATGTTAGGAATAGTAACTTGTATTCTCATGAGGCCAAAGGGCGATATATATAGACAAGTACATGAGGTGAATATGCAAATAACCTCTCATGACAGTAAGGAATAACACAATTATACATATATCTCTAACAACAACAACGTGACTTGAATACTGCAATATCACCTTTTGTAATAACCAACTCCTATAAATTGTATAGCTATATCATGTGTACATTCTCTTCGTTTAGAGGTAGTCTAATAACCTTAGACATTTCACCATCTGCATGCAAGGCGAAAATGTCATGGTTTTTATCATGTGTGAACGACTGAGTTATGATTGATTGTCTTCCATCTTTCATTCCTTGGAATTTTTATTCATAGCTCTCTGAGAATAAAACAACGGGGCTTTGTTACCGAAAATGCTTTGTTACCGAAAATGTACAATTTATACCCGCTGGGAATTTAAAAATAAAAAAATCTCCCCAACTTTTGGCAGATGTGATGATCAATGAGAAGAGTGCTGCACAGATCCTACACAAGCAACTTTTTGATGCACATGAACCAAATTTACTCGATGAAGATTGTAAGTTCTTACCCTTTCTAAAACCGGCAGATTATAATTACTTCCTTTAGGACTTCTACTTGTCTTTACCAAGTGGCACTGCTTTTTCTAGGTACAATTTTTAATGCAGTCAGCAATTCCTGATATTTATTTATTTGTTAGACTGGCTTTTTTTTTTCAATTTGTTTCTTGGCATCATTCACTGCATCAGCTATTTCTACAATGTTATGTTTACTTTGTAACACTCTGTGCTATTATATCAGAATTATTATAATTTGCATTGTAAAATTTATCTGTTGATGTCACAACTTATTGTTTAGTTATTCTATAACTTTATGCAGACATGCATATATTTGGATCAAAACCTATGGCTGATCCTTTGGACCTGGTAACTTTTGATGAACCTACACTGTATTGTTTCCCTTTTTCATTTGTTTCTTTTAATTTGTGGTGAAATCATATATTGAAGGTTCGCTGTAACACATGCAAAAAGCCAGTCAAGGCCAGCCAATATGCAGCCCATGCAGGTAGTGTTCAACGCTTTTACACCAAACATTATTTTAGTGTAAGTTTGATCTGCTCATGCTTTGTAATTCGGCTTCAAAGTTGTTGCGAACAAAGCTGTGAACATCTACGCTATACTCATAATTTAGCATGAATCCAGACTTGTGAACACATAAACTTCATATTTTTCAATGTGTATATGCAAAGGGCCCCAAGTTGTTACTATTTCGTCATTTAACTTCATCAATAACTACCGGTACACAGTCATTCATGATATATTATTGATTTGTTGAAAAAGTTTCTACATCCATGATAGTGTATCTTATTTCTTAGAACAGGAGTAATTTTTTAATCAACATTATATATATATATATATATATATATATATATATATATATATATATATATATATATATAGGAAGCCTTTTCCTACTCCCTGGAGTAGTTACTCTATTTCGTATCTCACAACGTAGGGAGTATTTTAAACCGAGTATGTATGTGTAGTATATGAGTATATAAGACCACCTAGGTGGTATTCACACCTTTTTAGAGGTGGTATGTATAATTTTTTAGACATACTCCTTTTTAGTGCGAATATGAATGTATTTACAAAATATGCTAAAAACTATGGACTCTCGTACAATTTTTTCGTGTGGTTCGCATTGGATTATCTTATAATTAGTATATGAGTATACCCAAAGTGATAAAGGAGTATGTCAAGTTTTTTTAGGTGGTATATCAAAGTGGGAGTAACTACACCCGGGAGTAGAAAGTATTAATCCTATATATATATATATATATATATTCAAGTCATTTGTTTTTTTAATACGAAGCTATATTTGTGTTACTTGCTTTATTACTACTTTCTTCAAATCGGACAGGCAACAATCACTGATATATTATATACCGAAAATTCAAATATTCAGTTTTTGGCTCTGTTTATTTTTCAAATCATCATAAATGCTGTTCTTTATTCCCCATTTTCAAGAGTACTACATCGTTTCCAGTTACACTTGCCCCACTATACCTTATGAGTTATGACTTATTTGGTGGTTGTGGCTGTAAATTATTTTACACTTTCCTTTGGAGGGGGAGTTCAAGGGAACTGGTCTGGAAATTCATTCATACATTTCTTTGACTTCCGCAGAGCGATGTAGTTCAGGGAAGGTAAACGCAAATGATTCAATGGCTGTAGATGATGGTGCTGTTCCTAAGAAGCCTCCAAAGAAGGGCAGAAGAATTAAGCTGACAAGTAATGGAAGTATCCTACTTATTGCTTATGGGCAACAGCTTGATTATTCTTTTTTTGTTTACTATGAATGTCTACATGCTGCTAGCTGCGTTCTCCATGTGGAATATTTTTTCCTTTATATACATTTTCTATTAACTGGATTACCAGTGTTGTGAAACTTTGGAAGTTTTGCTGCCTTGACATCTGATAGATCAAAAAGTACATATAAAAGTGAAAGCAAAGTCTCAACCTGAAAACAAAAACATCGTCAATGGTTTCGAGTTGAACAATGGAAATGTGAACAAACTACAGCCTTTAGATTCTACAGCTGATCAAAGTAAGTGCTATTTTCTTTGTAATGCAAGTTTACTATAAATCTGGTGATTTGTTTATTCTACTATCGCTGTTTCTGCTGAATAGTTTCTTGTAACATTTGATTGTTATTTGTAATGCTTAAGTGCTATTATTAGTATAGCCACTAGCACCACCAAGTTTGTTATTGTCACGTGCCTCGGGTAAGGAACGTATAGGGTATTTGTGAGAGGTGGGAGGCTTCGCCCGGCCTTGTGCCCGGGAGCCATGGTGAAGGAGGGGCAGCGCATGGCAGGTGGGAGGCGGCGTGCGCGCCTGGTGGCCGGGAGGAGGAGGTTAGGAGTAATCTGCTTGCTTTATTACTTCCTCTGTTTCTCCTTCTTTAAATAGAGACTTACAATTATAGATTTTCAAATAAAAAGATCGTAAGGATCTCAATCTAATCGTTCTAGCAAATCTAATCTTAAGGATCTTAATCAAATCTTGCAAGTAAAGAAAGGATGGCCGTGGGCCCTAGGCCGCCGCCGGTTGGGCTGTGCTCTTGTGGCGCCGGCGGTACACCTGGCCCCACATGACAATTATTAACATTAGCTTTCGATTCTCAAATGGTATCGGTTTCTAGGCCCATTTTTCTATGCATAAGAAATACGGCAATCTGAGTCTATATAAGTTGTGTGGCTTTTCTGACAGAATGGACGTTTCAATGGGTAGCTATACGATGATTGCAGCAGGAACCAACATACTGGTTTGTTTGTTTTACCATGATAGGACAAATATTGTTTTATCATGATAGGACTTATTTGCATGCTTATTTGTTTTATAGGGTTGAAAATATCTGTTGATAATGCAGCTGCCACCAATGCGCCTAAAAGTCGATTTAGAGGTACAAAGTGCTTCTCAGTATGCTTATTCTCTCCTACAGAGTACTGGTTTTGTTTGCTTATCTTGTCATGCACATGCATGTAGGCATGCTAACGGACATATGTTTTTTTTTCTGGGGCTAAACCTAAGCAACGCAACAGTTGATTGTGTGAGGAATGCTACCGTTTGTAATTGTAGTTAGACACAATTTAATCATTTTAGTGATCTGAGTTTTATACAGATGCCCATCCAACAGTTTGGTTATTTTTTTTTTCCCTCGGGTGGGATTCCAGTTTCAAACTCTCTTCTAATGCTAGTTCATAATTGACAGATATATAGAGCTGCATTTGGTTAAATTATCATGCTTTCATGCATGAGTGTTGGATTGTTTGTGATCAATTTTTCTTGATCATCACATGGAGTTTTGGACTTATGATTACTCTTTTTTACACTAGCAATTTATGAATTACAAAAATCTTTAAGTTGTCAGAGAGTACATCGGAAATTCGGAATATACTTGAGATATATGAGCTTAAAATAGTTAAGTTTTTTCTCGGGAAATCAAGGGTAGTTGTTGTTATGAATATTGTGTGTGTATTCATGAGGCCCAATGAATAATATATATAGGGGAAAATCAAGGGTAGTTGTTGTTATGAATATTGTGTGTGTATTCATGAGGCTCAATAGACAATATATATAAGAAGTACAAAGGGGATATTACAAGAGAATATGCCATACATATATAAGGAAATACAAAAGATATATAATAAAATACAAAAGAATTTCTATTCTAACACCCCCCTTCAAACTTATGATGGATCACATACACTGAGTTCGGAGAGAAAATACAAATATTATACCTTAGTCTGTGGCTTCGTGAAGAAGTCAGCAATCTGTAACTCTAAAGACACAAACTACAAAGCAAGTACTCCTTCTTGCACATGTGAGCGAGTGTATGAAACATCCACACCAATGTGCTTAGTGAGTTCATGCTTCACTGGGTCACATGCAATACACCCAGCCTCTGCACTCGAACGAGAAATTACAGTTTGCTTCTTTGTCTTCTAGGCAATCAGGGAGGAGTCAAGAAAAACACAGTAAGTAGAAAGAGAACGACGATCAGAAGGATCACTAGCTCAGGTCGCATCGGAGTACGTCTGAAGATGTAGTGAGGTAGAGCCAGGGAAAAACAAACGACGAGAGATAGTCTCATGCAAGTAGTGAAGAACACGAAGAATGTGATTATAGTGAAGATGGGTAGGATGAGCCATGAACTGGCTCAACATATAAACTGTTAGATATATATATTGTGTAGGGTGTTATTTTCTTTTGTCCCCACCTTGTACTTGCTATATATTGGCTTTTGGTCTATTGGAATACACTAAGCCTATATTCAAACATGGTATCAGAACTAGGGTTTCGAAACTCTACCTCTTAGCCACCACCGCTCAGCCTCCGCGCTAGCTACCGATCGCCAGCTCTCTCCAGCCGCCGCCCGCCTCCGCCGCCCGCCGCTCTCTCAGAGCCGCCCGCGCCCCTCGCCTTCCTCTCTTTTTCGGCCGCCTTGCCTCAGTGAGTCCGCCGCCGCCTTCCTCTCCTTTTTCCGCCACGGATCTCAGTCGTCCGCCTTGCCTGCGTTTCGCCGGATCACCGCTTACCTGCCGTTGCCGCTGCTTTCGCCGGGCTCTCCGACCATTGGACCGCCGGTGCTTGCCGCCGCCGCTTGGCTCCTTTGCGCTGCGTCACCGGCTTCGAAGTCGCCGCTCAGCCGTCGCTGGCTCGTCGCGCTCCGCACCGCTTCGGAGGAACCTAGAGTTCCATCCTCTCGTGCGCGTGCGTGTTCTGCTGGGCCGAGCCGCACCAAAAGGAAGGAAGAAAGAAAAAAAGAAAAAAAAAGAAGAAGAAAAAAAGTTGATGTCTTCTACCGGAGGCTCCTTCGCCATCCCACTCCCCCCAGTTCGGTTTAATGAGACGAACTTCCGGGAGTGGGCCGTTCACCTGAGGATCCACCTCAACAGCTAGCGTCTCTGGGGTCATCTCACTGGTGAGCAGCCATGTCCGCCACATCCTACACCGCCCGCACTGCCCGCTCCCTCTGCTGGTGCGGATAGGGCGGCTTTCAGAGGTCGAAAATGCTTTGACTGGGAGGCGCTCTGACTCTACCGACCTGAAGCCGCACGCCTGAAGCGCCGCAGAGGTCGAGGCTCGTGCTACCACCATTCTGGTGGGTAGCATACCCGTGACCATCTCCATGGATGTGGTGGAGCTACCTACGACACAACTTATGTGGGAGCGCCTCCGAGCTCATTATCAGCCGACGAGCGATGCTATGTATCTCTCAGTTGTGCATCAGGCACACTCTCTTCAACAGCTCGATGCCATCGTTGATGACTTCTACCAGAAGCTGTTAGAGGTGTGGCGTCAGCTTGACTCTCTGGGGCCGGATGTCTGCGGACTGTCCTGGCGTGTCTTTGCTCGCCACCAGAGACTCACCGCCTCTACGACTTCCTAACGCTGTCTCCTACCGAAGTTCGAGATCGGCGCGCCAGCCGGCTCTTGACTCGCCACCCACGCCCGAGCTTGGTGGAGGCCCTCACGGCTGTGCGTGCTGAGGAGACTCGTCACCGTGGCGTGGCTCAGATGCAGTCTGTCTTGTCTTCTTCAGCTCTAGCTCCTCTAGTGGTTGCTACTGCTCCTTCAGCACCGACCGTGATCCCTCCCCGGCTCATCCTCGTGGTTGTTTGCTTCTCTCTTGGTCTCCACTGCACCTCACCGCCGCGTGCTTGGCCAGTGTCGGGATTGTTACAAGCGGAGGAGGACCGAGTCGTCGGGGTGGGCGTCCCAGAAGGGCTCGAGGTTCCTCTCTCGAGAGATGGACTCTCGCCAGGGCTCCTCCGGTGACGCCACACACAGCCTCCTCTCACCGCTTCAACGCCGATGCCTCGGCTCTGGGGTGGCAAAGCTCGCGACGCGAGCCGGCCGAGCTTGTTCCAGCCGAGCTCCGAGCTCGCTTTTTCGAGCCGAGCCGAGGCGGCCGAGCTCGGTGAAGATTCGAGCCGAGCTCGAGCCGACTCATGAGCCAAACGAGCCGAGCGCAACCCCATATAATCAAGATGATTGAATTTTGAATTGATGATAAATGACTCATATAATCATTTTATTCTACTTTTATTTTGGGCTTGGAAACCTCGCTCGAACGAGCTTTTTCGAGCCTCGAGCTTTTTTTTCGAGCCGAGCCGAGCCGAGCCTCGATCCGAGCTCGGCGAGCTCGGCTGAGCCGGCTCGGCTCGGCTGCTTCGACCCTAGTCGGCTCTTCCTCGGACTCGGGTTACGCTGTCGTCGCTCTTGCTTCTCGCCAGCCTTCCTCGCCTTCGCTTTCTCCTCGTCGGGTATCTTGTCTCCGTGAATCTTGGACTCGTGTTTCTTTTCACATGACACCGATTCTACCCACCTTACTTCATGCGGTCCACGATTTTTCTTCCAATCGCTCGGACTCGGATGGTACCTCCTTCCGTTACAGTAGAGGCACTCTTTTCACTTATTCTTTTCATGTTCTCGCATCTCTCTTGTTCCTCGACCATTATGCGGGTTATGTTACCGGTCAAATCACCGATCACGACCGTCGTGTTGTTCTTGAGTCCGACTCTTGTTGTGTTCGGACCGCGCGACGGGACTCGCTGGCAGCGGCCCTCAACGCCGTGATTCACAGCGTCTTTGGGAGCTCGACTGGCTTCATCTTCCTCCCGCTGTCTTCACCAACCAGTCAGCCACTACCACTACCTCTGCTCTTGCTGCGTTCTCCACTACATCTTTTGCTTAGTGGCACCATCGTCTCGGTCATCTCTGCGGCTCGCGTCTATCGTCTTTAGTCGGTCGTGGTGTTCTTGGGTCTGTTTCTGGGAATACCTCTTTACATTGTATGGGCTGCAAACTTGGCAAGCAGCTGCAGCTCCCCTATCCCACTAGTGATTCTATTTCTACTTGCCCTTTTGATCTTGTTCACTCTGATGTTTGGGGTCCGGCTCCCTTCGTTTCGAAAGGGGGTCATCGCTATTACGTGATCTTTATTGATGATTATTCACGTCATACTTGGATCTACTTTATGTCCGAGCGCAACCAGGTTCTTTCTATTTATCAGATGTTCGCCACCATGGTTCGCACTCAGTTTGATTTGGTCATTCGTGTTTGTCGTGCGGACTCTGCTGGTGAGTATCTCTCTGCTGCTTTGCGTCGTTTTCTCGCTGAGCAGGGCACTCTTCCTCGAGACTATTGTCCCGGTGCCACGCCGAATGGTGTCTCTGAGCGTAAACATCGTCACTTGCTTGAGACCGCTCGCGCTCTCATGCTCGCCTCCTCTGTCCCCTCACTGGCCGAGGTTGTTTCTCTCTTTGCTTTTCTCATTAACCTCTGACCTTCTATCGCTTCTTCGTGGTTCTACTCGTGTTAGCGCTCTTTGGTCGAGCTCCAGAGTACACTCATCTTCGTAGTTTCGGCTATGTCTGCTTTAAATCCCGCTTCCACCTTGTGGCGCACTAAACCGATCGCTCACCGCTTGAGTGTATTTTTCACAGCTCCTTCTTGAGCATAAGGGTTATTATTAAGTTGTATGCACTAACCAATTCACCCAAAAGCTTAAGCTGATGGGGAAAGACGGGCAATTCACTTATACTTCAACACTCCCTCACGTAGGCTCCTTCGCACCTAAGACGTGGAATAGAAGTGGGTTGCAATTATTATTTTTAATTGCACCAACCGGGTCTTGAACTCAAGACCTCTTGGCTCTGATACCATATTAAGTTGCATGCACTAACCAATTCACCCAAAAGCTTAAGCTGATGGGGAAAGACGGGCAATTCACTTATACTTCAACAGTTATCGTTACTACGATCCTGTTGCTCGTAGGATGAGGATTTCTTGGGATGTCTCTTTTGACGAGTCCCGCCCTTACTACCCTCATTCCCCCACTGTCAGTCCGGATTCTCTTACTTAGTCGATCTCCTTTATGATTTTTTTTTCTAACTCTCAGCTTTCTATTACTGTTTCGCCTCATCCTCCATCTACTTCTCCTGCTCCATTTGTTCCGCCTCCACCGGATTTTCTTTCCCGCTCTTTTGTCGAGGCTCTATCTTTATCCTTGCACTACTCTCGCCGTCCTCGGCCAACTACTTCCTCTCTTGAGCCTTCGTCTCTGCTGGGCCCTATTCCTAGCCCTCCCTCTCCATCATTGCTGGGTCCAGCTCTGCCTTCTCCTCCCAGATATGCTCTTCGTGATCGTCACACCATCAGGCCGCCTGCGTGCTATGGCTTCGCAGCCGCTGCTCTTTCTGAGCCTACGACCTACCGTGAGGCCGCTGCTCATCCTGAGTGGCAGCTCGCGATGTCTGAGGAGATCGCTGCTTTGGAGCGCACTAGCACTTGGGATATTGTGCCCTTGCCTGCGCGTGTTACTCCTATCACGTGTAAATGGGTGTACAAGATCAAGACCCGCTCGGATGGTTCCCTTGAGCGCTACAAGGCTCGTCTTGTAGCGCGTGATTTTCAACAGGAGCATGGTCGCGACTACGATGAGACTTTTGCCCCTGTTGCTCACATGCCCACTGTTTGTACTCTCCATGCTGTGGCCTCGTTACGCCAAAGGACCCATCTCTCGCTTGGATGTTAAGAATGCCTTTCTCAGCGCGAGTTGCGTGAGGAGGTCTACATGTAGCGCCTCCGGGTATTCTCGTCCCGATGGCATGGTTTATCGCCTTCGTCGTTCTCTCTATGGGCTCAAACAAGCCCCGCGTGCTTGGTTTGACTGCATCTCCTCTGTTGTCACCGCCGGGCGGCTCTGCGCGCTGATCACGACCTTGCTTCTCTTTGTTCACACTTCTCCACTGGCCTGACGCTCCTCCTTCTATATGTGGATGACATGATCATTACTGGAGATGACTCTCAGTACATTGCTTTTGTGAAGGAGCATCTCAGTAAGCATTTCTTGATGTCTGATTTGGGTCCTCTTCGTTACTTCCTTGGGATTGAGATCACTTCTACGCCTGAGGGCTACTATCTCTCCCAGGAGAAGTACATTCAGGATATCCTTACTCGTGCTTGTCTCACTGATCAGCGCGTAGTGGATACTCCTATGGAGTTAGGTGTTCACCTTCTACCATCGATGGTGAGCCTCTTGAGGATTCCACTCGCTATCGCCATATTGCTCTGAGTCTCGCTCTACCTTGGGATTACTCGACCGACATTTCTCACCCAAAGGCACATCCCGAGTTAGTTTGTCTCTGCTCCCACTCACTCCACTACGATCACCTTCTTCGTGTTCTTCGATATCTTCGTGGAACCCTCACTTGCGTCTTTTCTTTCCTCGCTCCAGCTTCTACACCAGACGTATTCGATCGACACTGGCTAGCGATCATTCCGATCACGGCCTCTTCTCGCCTATTGTGTTTTCCTTGGTTCCTCTTTGATTGCCCGGAAGACTAAGAAGCGATCGCGAGCTTTCATTCGAGCGCGAAGGTCGAGTTGAGAGCTATGGCACCGTTGATACCGAGATCACCTGCCGGTGGCTCCTTGCGGATTTTGGTGTTTCTGTTTCTGCACCGACTCCGCTTTTATCAGATAGTACTGGTGCGATCAGCATTGCTCGCGATCACATGAAGCATGAGCTTACCAAGCACATTGGAGTGGATGCTTCGTACATGCGATCGCAGGTGCAAGAACAAGTTATTGCTCTTCAGTATGTGCCTTCGGAGCTTCAGTTAGCAGATTTCTTCATAAGGCACAGACTCGAGCTCAACATAACTTCTACCTCTCCAAACTCAGTGTTGTTGACCCACTATGAGTTTGAGGGGGGGTGTTAGATATATATATTGTGTAGGGTGTTATTTGCTTTTGTCCCCACCTTGTACTTGCTATATATTGGCTTTTGGCCCATTGGAATACACTAAGGTATATTTAAACATAAACAACATAAGTAATACCTGGACGAGTGCTCACAAGATAAACCAAACTTCCAACATGATGACGATATCGAGTAAGATCCTCAAGAAGATCACCATCAGTGGCATGTGTTAGAGATATATGTATAGTGTGTTATTCCCCATTGTTATGAGGGGTTATTTGCATATTCACCTCCTGTACTTTGTATATATATACTGGCCTTTTGGCCTCCTAGAAATACAAGTTGCTATTCCTAACATGGTATCAGAGCCAATTAGGTTTACCTCTCTCGGACGCGCAACTCGTCCTCCCCTGCCCTAGCCGCCACCGCCGGCTTCCTCCCTCCCTACCGTGTCCGCCTACTCTGCTCTAGCTTGACGCCGTGCCTCATCGCCGCCTCGATCTGGCACCTCTGCCTCGCATCGCCGCCTCTGATCGTCTCAACGACGACTTCGGTGACCTCCTCGACGTCGCGCCGGCTACTCAAGCTTCTCCATTGCAAGATGCGTCTCGTCCTCTGCCGGCGCTCGGGTTGCCCTCTTCACCGCCTCCAAAGCCGTCAGCGCTCCAAAGCCGCTTGCGTTCTTTGTGAGGCCGCTGCCGCCTCGGTATCGCCGCCGCCGCCGGCCGCCGCCCCCTCCAAGACGCCGCCTTTGATACAACCGCCTCTGCGATGATCGGGGCTAGGGTTTTCCCTCTCCCAGTCGTGCGTGCCCATGTGGGCCTTTTCAACGCAGGCCGTTGAGCCGGGCTGAAAAAGTTTTTAAGCTGGGCCAAAAAAAAACGTCGTTCTAACTGTCGCGTCGTCCAACGCCGCCTGTTAGACTTCGTTGTCTTGGTAGCCGCGCCGCCTACCAATGGGCATCGTTTCCCTCCTCGTTGCCCGGTGACCTTCGATGGTGTTAATTACACCGACTTCGTGTCTCACATGCGCATCCACATGCGTGGCCTTTGTCTCTGGGCGTCCTCTCTAGCGATGTCACTTGCCCGCCTTGCACTACTCCGACGGAGCCTACACCTGTCGCACTACCATCGGCAGTGACAAGAATGCTGCTGAGGCCGCTCGCCTTGCTGATGATGCGGCTGCCTCTGCCTACCAAGAGGCTCTGGATTCCTACACGGATCGACTGACCGCCTACACTCAGTGATACGACGACGACGCCGGCGGCCATCGTCTTTATCGCCGGTGTCAACCTCGCTTCTCTTACGAGGTTGTCGACTCTTCCGGCTTTCGGATGTGGACTCACCTTCGCTCGGCTTACGAGCTCTCTGGTGATGCCCTGTACTTGTCCGTAGTCCGCCAGGAGCACTCTCTTGATGAGGTGATGCTATCGCTGATGCTTTTACACTCGGAGTTCTCACGTGCGGCGTCGGTGGACTCTCTCCGCACTACTAGCCGCTGCCCCGTCCGTCGGCCGCTGGTATGCGTGTTGACCTAGAGTTTCAGCGTGTCTACGATTTCCTTACTCGCCGCCCCGAAGTTCGAGCGGGCGTGCCCGGCTCCTTGCACGCCACTCGTGTCACTCTCTGGAGGCTCTTCCGAGATACGTGCGAGAGGAGACTACGCCCGAGTAGTCTTTGTCCGATGCCACTTCCTCCGTGCTTAACTGCTCGCCGACCACCTGCTACATCGACTGCTCCACGCTTCAGCGCACCGCCTCATCCAGTGGCTTCCACAGGTGGTGGTGGCCGTCCTCCATCTGGTGGTCGCCGTACTCACTGCTCCTACTGCGACAAGGTCGGCCACATTGAGTCCCAGTACTATAAGAAGAGGCGGCATCTTTCACGTCGTTCTTCTACTAGCACTGGTACTGGTGCTTCTACATCGATGTCTGCATCGAATCTTTCAGATTTCTCTCCGAGCATGTGATAGCCGGACTTGACGCCGCTGCTTGCTTCGTGTTCTTCCTCGGCAGTTCTGCGGGTTACTCTCATCGATTCTTCTGCCTGCGAAACCACCTCTTACGATCGGTACCTCTCCGTGGATTCTTGATTCTGGAGCATGTTTTCACATGACTTCTGATTCATCCACTCTATCTTTCATTACACCTCTTGATTCTCCTATTTGTGTTTTTACTGCTGATGGTACCTCTCTTTATGTCTTTGGTCGAGGACCTCTTAGCAACTCATTTTTTCATATTCCTTCTGTTGCTCATGTTCCTCGCCTTACCATGCAGCATCTTTATGCTGGGCAGATTACTGACCTTGGTTGTCGGGTCATTCTCGACTCTGACTCTTGTTGTGTTCAGAATCGTCACACGAGAGCTCTGGTTGGTTCTGGTCCTCGGCGCCTTGCCTCACAGCGTCTCTGGGAGTTTGATTGGCTTCACCTTTCTTCTGTTGACACCGTCGCCGCCAGTCTCTCCACTTCTGTCACTCCATCTACCAGCTCTTTCCAGCAGTGGCACCTTTTGGGGTCTGTCTCAGGAGACATGTCTTTACATTGTCAGAGCTGTAAGTTAGGTAAACGGATTCAGCTTCCTTATCCTTATAGTGAGTTAGTGTCTCAGTGTCCTTTTGATCTTGTTCTTTCAGATGTTTGGGGTCCGGCTCCCTTCGTTTCGAAAGGGGGTCATCGATATTATATCATATTTATAGATGATTTCTCTCGCCACACTTGGATATATTTCATGTCTTCTCGTAGTGAGGTCTTGTCTGTCTATAAACAATTTGCCACTATGGTTCGCACATAGTTCTCCACTCCTATTCGTGTCTTTCTTGCGAACTCTGCTAGCGAGTATCTCTCTCGTTACCTACGCAGTTTCCTTACTGAGCAGGGCACTCTGGCTCAATACTCTTGTCCTGGTGCTCATGCTCAGAATGGTGTCGCTGAGCGCAAGCATTGTCACCTCCTTGAGACGGCTCGTGCACTCATGATTGCCGCCTCTATTCCACCTCACTTTTGGGCCGAGGCTGTTTCCACTGCCATCTATCTCGTTAATATTCAACCCTCTTCTGCTCTTCAGAGTGAGATCCTTGTTGAGCGTCTCTATGGTCTTCTTCCTGACTACTCTATCCTTCGTCTGTTTGGCTGCGTTTGCTACGTTCTCCTCACTCCTCGAGAACACATCAAACTGACTGCTCAGTCTGTCGAGCACAAGGGCTATCGGTGCTGGGAACCTGTTGGTCGACGGATGCGGATTTCTCGGGATGTGACTTTCGACGAGTCTCGCCCCTTCTACCCACGTCCTACCTCTCCTTCGGTTTCCTCTGTGGAGTTTTTGTTTTTTTACCTTTCCAGATACACCCATATCTGTCTTGCCCCCGTCCACCCGTCCCGCTGAGTCCCCACATATTCCTCCTGTGGCCTCTCCACTATTGTCGCCATCTGATTTGTCTCCTGCGGCTCATCAGGCTCCTCTCACTACAGTACCTTTCCCCCCTCTTCTACACTTGTCGACTTCGTATTGAGGATCTTCCAGATGAGCCATCTTTTTGTGATGATCCATCTTCTCCTAATGCTCCATCTTCTCCTGATAGGTCATCTTCTCCTCGCCACGCTCTCCGCGATCGCCAGTCGATTCGGCCACTTGCCCGTTTTGGTTTTGCTGGTGCCGCTACTCATGACCTTGTCTCCTATCGGGATGCTGTTACTCATCCTGAGTGGCAGCATGCCATGGCCGAGGAGATTGCTGCCCTCGAGCGTACTGGTACTTGGGATCTTGTTCATTTTCCATCTCACTTTCGTCCCATCACGTGTAAGTGGGTCTATAAGATTAAGACTCGCTCTGATGGCTCTCTTGAGCACTATAAGGCGTGTCTTGTTGCTCGTGGTTTCCAGCAAGAGCATGGTCGTGACCACGACGAGACTTTTGCTCCTGTGGCCCACATGACCACTGTCCGCACTCTTCTTTCCATGGCGTCTGTTCGCCACTGGTCTGTGTCTCAGCTTGATGTCAAGAATGCATTTCTAAATGGCGAGTTGCGTGAGGAGATCTACATGCATCCGCCAGCTGGGTATTCTGTTCCCGAGGGCATGGTCTGTTGCCTTCGTCGCTCTCTCTATGGCCTTAAACAAGCCCCTCGTGCTTGGTTTGAGCGCTTCTCCTCTGTGGTCACTGCTGCTGGTTTTTCAGCTAGTGATCATGATCCCGCGCTCTTTGTCCACACTTCGTCTCATGGTCGGACTCTTCTTTTTTATGTTGATGATATGATCATTGTCGGAGATGATTCAAAGTACATTGCCTTTGTCAAGGCTCGTCTTACTAAGCAGTTACTTTTGTCGGATCTTGGTCCTCTTCGTTACTTTCTTGGGATTGAGGTTACTTCCACTCCAAATGGCTTCTTTATGTCCCAAGAGAAGTATATTCAGGATCTTCTTGATCGCGCCTCTCTCACTGATCAGTGTACTGTTGAGACTCCCATGGAGCTCAATGTTCATCTCCAACCCTCTGATGGCGAGCCTCTTTCTTATCCGACTCGCTATCGTCATCTTGTTGGGAGTGTTGTCTACCTTGTTGTTACTCGTTTGGATATCACTTATCCAGTCCACATTATGAGTCAGTTCGTCTCTGCTCCCACTCAGGTCCACTACAACCACCTTCTTCAAGTTCTGCGATACCTTCGTGGAACTATCTCTCGCCGTCTCTTCTTTCCATGCTCCACCGTTCATGACTTGAGCTTATTCAGATGCTACTTGGGCCAGCGATCCCTCTGATCGCCGGTCTATCTCTGTTTACTGTGTTTTTCTTAGTGGTTCTCTTATTGCCTGGAAGACGAAGAAATAGACTGCAGTGTCCCGTTCGAGTGCAGAGGCTGAGTTGCGAGTTATGGCTCTCTTGACAGCAGAGATTACTTGGCTACGGTGGTTACTTGAGGATTTTGGTGTTTCTGTCACCACACTGACTCCTCTCTTGTTGACAAGTCTGAGATGCTGTCAAGTGTGCCCGTGACCCTGTGAAGTATGAGCTCACCAAGCATATTGGTGTTGATGCTTCTTTCATGAGGTCTTGTGTGCATGATCAGGTGATTGCTCTTCAGTATGTGCCTTCCAAGCTTCAGATAACGGATTTCTTCACGAAGGGCCAGACTCGAGCACAACACGCCTTTTACCTCTCCAAACTCAGTGTTGTTGATCCACTATGAGTTTGAGGGGGGTGTTAGAGATGTATGTATAGTGTGTTATTCCCCATTGTTATGAGGGGTTATTTGCATATTCACCTCCTGTATTTTGTATATATATACTGGCCCTTTGGCCTGCGGGAAATACAAGTTGCTAATCCTAACAGCATGGAGCTGTAGGGATAACTCCATAGGAGTCTCAGCAGTGCGAGTGTCTATCAAACCAGACCGATCAAGAAGATCCTAGACATACTTTTGCTGGGAGAGTGAAAGCATGTAGGCTCCTAAAAATGTGTTTTAGTAATTAATGACAATATGTGAATATGGGACTAACATGTGTGTTAACTGATTTCAAGGTTTAGTCCCAATGACAATTTCAACATGGAGATGCATGCTAAAGGATATCACGAGGATTGATTTGTTTCAAAGGCAAGGTATAAAATAGTCCAGGACCCCTTTTGTATTTTACCTGTCTTAGGAAAATGTTGGAAGACCGGGTTTTATGATAAATGCCGTACTATTAAGAGGGATCACGACTAGTAGCTTGAAAGCATTTCGTTGTGTCTTTGGATCAATCTAGGATCATGTATGCACTCAAATCTTATTTCAAAAATTCAAACATGCTCTCTGTGCAAAATCGGTGTAATGCAGGTGTGTTCATTGAACTCTGGCTGCTCTCGGTTCTTGAAAATGCGTGCACGTTTTTCTAGAGATGCCCTTTTGGATTTCTTTGATTTTTTGGCAGTGCGGTAGTACCAGTATTGTCAATGTGAAACTATCACACATCGAAAGTATTGTTTTTTTGGGCGGAATGTTTTTTTTCCAGAACGATGCATTTTTGAGTCATTTTGCCCATTTGCAAGAACGGAACTACCGCCATTGTTTTAGCGGAACTACCGCTATGCGGTACCCTTGAAAATAGCACGGTACGTTTTTCCAGAAGGGGTGCATTTGTGCTTCAATGAAGAACGGTAGTACCGCAAGTTATTTGTGGAACTACCGCATAATAGTTAGCGGTAGTACCGCACCAAATTCTCAACGGCTATGTCAGACGCATTTAATACCTTTGTTATAGCCGTTATTGTGCTGACGCTGGAGGTGCGGTAGTACCGGCCATTACATGGCGGTACTACCGATTTTCCTGAAAATTTCTGATTTCTTCCTCAAACGGTCGTATTTGGTTGTGGAGGGTATAAATACACCCCCATCAGCTCTAAGGCAGGTTGTTGAGCACTCATTGAACACTCTTGAGCTTAGAGTATTCATTTTACACCTCATTCTCTCTTGTTGAATCTTTTGTGAGGTTGTTGAGCAAAATCAAGTGCATTCATTCTAGTTTGATCCATAGCACTTGAGTGCCGTCAAGCAAAGGTCAAGGTCAAGGTCTATTACTCTTGGTATTTGTCGACACCTAGACAGCTTGGCGAGAGTTTGCACGATGATCTCTTCAAGAAGATTGTGAAGAGGCCCGACGCCGATTGTGATTGGTTCGGTGTTCACCAACTCCGGAGGGGGGGGGGGGAGAACAACCACAAGTGAAATCGAGGGAAGGCTTAATTCGTGGAGCCGGCTTGATTGAGTCAAGCTTCCTCAACGTGGACTAGTGAAGATCGACAAATCTTTGATACCACAGGAAAACTCCTTTGTCTTCATTGTGGTTATTTCTTGTCCTTACCTATTGCATTTAATTTCGTAGCATATATCTTATGATAGGTTGTCTTGTTATAGTTTATCTTGCCTAGTTGTATAAATTGGTTAAGAATTTTAAAATCTCCTATTCACCCCCCCTCTAGTCGGTTATCCTTGATATTACAGAGAGGTAGTAGCCTTCAGCCATGAAAGAGACCTCAATCCCAAGGAAGTACGTAAAAGAACCAAGATCAGTCATAAAAAGCTGTTCACTGAGATGCTTCTTCACATACGTGACGAATGAGGAATCATCACCAGTGATGAGCATATCATCAACATACAGAAGAAGTAGTGTCCTACATCGAGATGAGATATGGACAAAAAGAGTAGGATCGTGGGAACTGACATTAAAATCGACAGCAATAATTACTGAGGTAAAACACACAAACCAGGCATGAGGAGCTTGTTTGAGGCTATAAAGAGTACGACGAAGACGACAGACGTGCCCATCGGGAACATAATACCTAGGTGGTGGCTGCATGTAGACCTCCTCATGCAAAACACCATTAAGAAAGGCAATCTTAACATCTAGCTGAGAGATAGACCACCGGCGAATAGAAGTAACCGCAACAAGAGTGAACAGTGGTCATATGGGCAACAGAGGCAAAAGTCTCATCATAGTCACGACCATACTCCTGCTTAAAGCCGCGAGCCACAAGACGAGCCTTGTAGCGCTTGATAGTAATATCAGACTGGGTCTTAATCTTGTACACCTACTTAACATGATAGGATGAGCATGCACAGGTGTCGGTACAATATCCCAAGTCTCCGTACGTCGAAGAGCATCAAGCTCCTCTGCCACAGCGAGCTATCACTCAGAATGAGGAGCAGCCTCACGATAAGAACTAGGCTCAGTGACAGAGAGCGTGAGCTATCGGAGCAAATCCAAGACGATCAGGAGGTCGAAGGCATGTCCGGTCACGAATGACGTAATGAAGAGGATCATCAGGAGGATCAGATGTGGGTGTTGGCAAGATACTAGGAGAGGAGACTGGTGAAAGACGAGGACGCCTGTAGTAGTAAATATCAGAGAAACGAGACGGTGGTACTGCAGGAACAAGAGACGGTGCTACAGGAGGCAGCAACGGAGGCGGAGGTTCAGAAGGAACTACTAGAGACAGACCAGTGGAAGACTGTGATAGTGGAGAAATGGGTTAAGAGTCAGAAAGAGACAACCATGAAATCGACTCAACGGTGGAAATAGGACTAGTCGAATCTCGATAGAAAGAAAGGTCGAGATTCGTCAAAGACAACGTCTCGTGAAATCTTAATCTGTCGAGCAGAAAGGATCATAGCAGCGATAACCCATATGGTCAGAACTATAACCAAGAAACACACACTCAACTGACTGAGCTAATAGTTTGGTGCGCTCACGAAGCTAGACTGAGCTAATAGTTCGGTGCGCTCACGAAGCTGTAGCAGAACAAAACAACTACAACAAAAAAACACGAAGGTGAGTGTACTGGGGGGCTTAAGAGTAGCGACGCTCTATAGGACTGACACTCTTAAAAGCAATGGAAGGCTGCATATTGATGAGATATGTAGCCGTAGAAACATGATCAGCCCAGAACTGTGGTGCAACGTGAGATGGAAAGAGAAGAGTGCGGGCAATCTCAATCAGATGACGATGTTTGCACTCAGCAACCCCATTCTGAGCATGGGCACCAGGACAAGAAAACTAGTAAAGAGTGCCCTGCTTAGAAAGAAATTGTCGAAAAGCGCCATTACAGTACTCACCAGCAGAATTACAGCGAAAAGTACGGATGAAAGAATCAAACTGAGTACGAACTATCGTTGCAAAGCTACGATAGATAGGAAAAATCTATATAAAACAGGAATAATCATCAATGAAAATCACATAAAATTTATCCCACCTTTAGAGATAATAGGCGTAGGTCCCCATATATCTGAATGAACTAAGTCAAATGGACGAGAAGACAAGGACTCATTAGAATGATAAGGAAGTTGTAGCTGCTTGCTCAGCTTACAATCCTGACAAAACATGGCCCTGTCAATAGTAACACGTCGAAGAACACCCTAACGAACCAATGAAGAAAGGTGAGATCCACACAAGTGACCTGGACGATGATGCCAGTACGCAAAAACTATAGAGGTGGTGGCAGCAGTAGCGGTGGAGGTAGACGTAGAGATGATAGGAGCAACTGAAGTGGACAGAAGGTGGAGGCGGTCAAGGATGTAGAGACTCTAACGATCCATACAGCACTGGCTAGTACCAAGTACCCTCCCTGTCTGTCGGTCCTGGATGAAACATGAGTGAGTCAAAACCAACTCTACAGCCGAGATCGGTAAGCTGACCTATCGAGAGAAGCTGCATGGTAAGATGGGGAACATGGGAAACAACTAGAATAGAAAAAATCAGTGGACAGAGTGCCTTGACAGCTGACAGACAGAGTAGTACTGTCAACTGTCTGAACAGAGATAGGAAAAACAGGAGGTCCTTCTGAAGTGAGAGATGTTGAGTCCAGTGTCATGTGGAAAAATGCATCAGAATCCAGAAACCAAGTACCTGGAGGAGACGTTTGAGCTAGACTATCGTAACACGCTTTGTGAGAGAGGCTGGCAAGTCTGACTGTGACAGGCCGAATGTAGTCACCTTGCTGAGAAGGTCATGACGTGTTGGTCTGTCCTCCTATCGAGGAAGGGCCCCCTGCCCCCTTGGATCGCCCACCCCCACGTACCTTGTTCCACTTTTTTCGCACTACACAACTCTGGTAGTCGTGCCCGAAGTTCTTGCAATAATTGCACTGAACCCCCAGTTTATGCAAAAACAGGAGCGGAAACAGACACCTGAGGAGGGACTGTAGTTGAAGCAGAAGCCGTCGATGTAGTCGAAGAAGGGGTAGCAAACATAGCCAGAACAAACTGTGATGCTAACCCACGGCGAAGCTCCTCAGCACGAAGTGTCCAAAGAGCCTTAGTGACTGTCGGTCGTGGTGAGCAACTCAGCAGTTGAGCCCTGACAGGCTCAAAACTCTAGGCGAAGACGGCAGACGAAGTCATAAAGGCGAAGATGATCACGATATGCCTTCTGCACCTTATGACACTCTTAGCACAGTGGAGAAACAAGCTCGTCCAGCTGGCGTCAGAGATTGGCCAAGGCTCGGAAGAAGTCGTCGACGGAGAAGTCCTCCTGGTGAAGCATCTCCAACTCACGCTGAAGCGAAAAAAACTTAACATCGTTGCTCTATTGGTATAGCTCACGCAAGTACTCCCAGATTTGACGAGTGGATCGCATACCAACAATGTCTGGTTGGATGGAGTCGTCGATGTTGAGCACTAGGATGGGTCGAACATGGGCCTCATCAGCACACCAGCGCTCAAAGACGTCTATGGCATACTGAAAAGCCTCATCAGCAGTGTTAGCGGCGGCATGATTCGCCTCCTTGGTGACATCATCTTCTGCGGGAGGTGCGTAAGTAGGTCATGCGGGAGGAGGTCAATCGGCGACGGCGGACAAGGTCGAGCACCAATGACATGTCCCCAGAGGCGAAGACCATCGAGCGTGATCTCTCTGAGTGAAGACCATAACCTGTAGTTCATCCTATGAAGCTTTATTTCCGAGAATGAGATCGCTGCTGATGGAATAGAAGCCATTGCTAGGCGGCGCTGAATAGCGTTGCGACCAAGGTAACGAAGTCTAATAGGCGGCGCTAGTTGGCGCGGCGGTTAGATCGACATTTTGTTTTTTTTTTCTTGCGGGCTGGGCTGGCTCATGCTAAAACGGCATGCGAAGATAACACGAAAGGGCACACGCGCGGAGAGGAACTAGGGTTCCCCCTTGCTAGTGGCTCGAGCTATGGCGACTGCTGCGGTGACGACGATAGTGGCGCTCCGGTGACGGGCGGCGGAGTGCGGTGGGCTCGGCCCGCTTCGTCCTCGGGTCAAGCACGGCGGATGAGGGCGTCGCGGACTAGCGCGGAGACCTGGGGGTGGCCGGTGAGGAGCTGGTCGACATTGTACTGGGTGACGACGGCCTTGAGCACCTCGTTGTCGGAGAGGGGAGCACCTTCTTGTCGGGAGCACCAACGGGAGGATAGTCGACGTTGGGTGTTGGGCTCAAGCGCGTGGGCGGTGGAGGAACGGCGCAAGGCGGCACGGCCCCGGGTTGGTCGGCGACCTGCAAGGCCGGCGGCGGCGCGCGGGCGGCGTTGGAAGGATGGCATCAGAAGGAGTTAGGTTAGTGTCCTAGCTCTGATACCTTGTTATGAATATTGTGTACGTATTCATAAGGCTTAATGGGCAATATATATAGGGAGAAACACATATAAGAAAATACAAAAGACATATAAGGAAATACAAAAGAATTTCTATGCTAACAGTTGTCATGTCAACTCCACAGCTTCTAAAAGATCTGTATTGGGTGAGGATCTAGGGTAGGCAAGCACATTTTTTTTTTCTGGCCCGATGTACTCCAAGTTGGTTGAGGGTAGGACTTGCCCCCTTGGTGAGTTCGTGAATGGTGACACAGATAACCAGAAAAATGAGAAGTATCTGCTTCTCAGTTAGTGGTACAATTGTTTTCTTGCCTTCCAATGTAATGTTAATATTTACATTCATTTTGCGAATATTAAAATTTCCACTGCTTAGCTCTACAGCTTAAATTGAAACGCTGATCTTCAGCAATCTTATTTTACCTGAGATTTTAATTAGTGGTGTTCTTCCTTTTTGCATTTCAAATCTTGTTTGTCTTTCAGTATACTATAATGTCTGTTTAATTTTCATTGCTCTGTTACTTCTAATCAGATGGTGTTTTGATCTTCTCATTTAATTTATATCAGATGCGCCAGTTCCTCTTGCAACAAAAATGTATCATTCACAGGGCAACTACCGGCTTCGATTGGAGCTTTGTCAGATTTACCGCGAATCATGTGCAGAGCAGTCAGGCAGCTACACAACTCCAAACTCGTCACAGGAGAATGGGTTGGTAGTACCGCGGTTTTCACCATGTGATAATTCAGCATTACATGGTGCTCAGAAGAGCTTTGTTTCTCATACAAAGGTTTGATGCCCCCTCATTGTGAGCATGGATAGGATATCCTAACTGTTAGAGATATGTTAGAGATAGGAATCCTTTTGTATTTCCTTATCTACTTTTTGTATTGCCTTATTTGTATATAGCATACACCCTTTTGCACGATATTCATAACATTGTATCAGAGCAAATGTTAGAGCAAAGGTTAGGGTTAGGATTACTGTAGCCACCGCCCGACCTTTGCTGTCGCTGCCCCTGCCCCTGCCCCTGGGAGGACCGATCTTTGCTTCTGGGGGCAGTCTTTCGTCGCTGCCGATCCAATCGCAAGCCGCGGCATGTTCTTCGTCATCTTCTTCAGCAGCACGAGCTTCCAGCAGCCTCTGGGCTCTTTTGAGGTGATACTGCTACCACGAGAAACCTTGTCATCGTCCCGAGCCAGTCGATTCTGCTTGATATGCACCGCCGCCACCTCTTCTTAGGGTCGAGCTACTGCCGCTGCACCGAACTCCAGCCCTCTGTTTTGGTTCGTCTCCTTTCGCTGTGTGCTGTGTTGGAGGAGTGTATGGGCAGCACACATGGCTCGGCGGTGACCTTGGCCTTGCTGCTACTCTTGGGCTGCATATGTGGTGCGACTGCTGGCTTGTTGCAGGGAATCTCGTGGACTTTTGGCCTGCTGCTGTGTTGGTGCTTGCTGTTGGCAGAGGAGCTACTACTAACACTACTAGTTATCCTTAGGCTTTTCTTTATTATTTGTGTCGTTTCTTCCGTTGTGTCCATCCAAGTCCGTATCACTTAGTCTTTTAGTTTGTTTAAACCATATTTATGAGTCCATAAATTTATTGTTAATCATAGAAGCATAGTAATTACCTTATGTGTGGCAGCAGCAGTTGCTCTCACTCTTCTTTCTGAGCCACGTGCAAGTCGTAGAAGTTGTTATGATGTCGTCGCTTATCTCTTAACTGCCGCCCCAAACTTCTAAGGCTGTCGCGCTTTTTTTGCACCGCCGTCGCCTTGGGCTTTGATCTGTACTGCTATGTTTCTATTCCTCTTTGGCTTGATTTGACAACTTTCTCTATTTTTGTCGGTTTCATGATCTTCTTCGTCGTGTTGCTGGGGTTAACTTTACTCCCGCTTACCTCTACTTTCTCAGCCCTTACACCTTGTGCTTTATGGACTGCCACACGACTCCGGATGGGAGAAGATCTTTTGTCGATATATTTTCCAAGAGTTACATGCTACAATGATATTATCAAGATTCATACTTTGAATTTTTTATATTTTAGTGTTAACCTTTTTCAAATGCAATGCTATTACATACGCCTTGCATTTAAGGGGAGTGTTAGAGATATGAATTATTTTGTATTTCCTTATCTGTCTTTTGTATTGCCTTATCTGTATATGGTATACACCTTTTGTACACAATATTCGTAACACTAACATCTTCTCTTACTGAGCGATGGATGTTCCTACGGTGCTTCTCAGCATCTGGACCAGCTTCTTGCAAGCACAACGGAATGATGCTCAGGAATCCCTCAGCAATTATCAGCAAGCGGTCCAAACCGACTACAAGCCACCAAATCTCATAGTCATTGAGCAGACACCCAAGTATTTAGCATTAGAAATGAAATGGCAAGAAGCAGATGTAACAAAGCAGCAGTTCCACATTCAAGAAGCACAGGTTGGAACTGGAACTTTTACTCATTTTCTCCTTCCTGTAAAATGCGATTTGATTATTTAAAACAGTGTTAAATGAAAAATACATATGTACAAAAAGAGCAGGATCATGAGAACTGACAGTGAAATCAACAGCAGTAATCACTGAGTTAAAACGCGCAAACCAGGCACGTGAGCCTGTTTGAGGCCGTAAAGGGCACGACAAAGATGACAGACGTGCCCATCGGGAACAGAATACCCAGGTAGTGGTTGAATGTAGACCTCATGCAGAACACTATTAAGAAAAGCATTCTTAACATCTAACTGAGAGATAAACCACCAGCGAACAAAAGCAACCGCAACAAGAGTGCGAACAGTGATCATATGGGTAACAGGGGCAAAAGTCTCATCGTAGTCACGACCGTACTCCTACTGAAAGCCGCGAGCTACAAGATGAGCCTTGTAGTGTTCGATAGTACCATCATACCGGGTCTTAATTAATCTTGTACACCCACTTGAATATGATCGGACGAGTATGCACAGGTGTCGGTACAATATCCTAAGTCTCTGTACGTCGAAGAGAATCGAGTTTCTCTGCCATAACGAGCTGCCACTCAGAATAAGGAGCATCTCCACGATAAGAAGTAGGCTCAGTGACAAAGAGAGCATGAGCTATTGGAGCAAATCCAAGACGATCAGGAGGTCGAAGGGATGTCCGATCACGAAGGATGTAATGAGGAGCATAATCAGGAGGATCGGACGTGGTTGTCGTCAAGATACAAGGAGAAGAGATTGGTGAAGGATGAGGACGTCTGAAGTAGTGAATATCAGAAAAACGAGACGGTGGTGCTATAGGAACAAGAGACTGTGCTGCAGGAGACAGCATCGGAGGCGGAGGTACAGAAGGAACCACTGGAGACAGACCAGGGGAAGACTGTGATAGTGGAGAAATGGGTAAAGAGTCAGAAAGAGACAACCATGAAATTGACTCAACAGTGGAAACAGGAGAAGCAGCCGAATCTCAATAGAAGAAGGGTCGAGATTCGTCAAAGACAACGTCTTGTGAAATCCTGATCCGTCGAGCAGAAGGATCCCAGCAGCGATAACCATTATGCTCAGAACTATAACCAAGAAACGCACACTTGATTGGGCTGATAGTTTAGTACGCTCACGAGGCTGTTGCAGAACAAAACAAGTACAAACAAGAAACACGAAGGTGAGTGTAATAGTAACTTAAGAATTATAATTGAGATGCTTTGCTCATCTCAGTTCCTGTGATCAAGGCATCAGTTGAGTAGCCCATTGAGCGGTATTCATCTAGGGCTTTATTTAAATTGAATTTAAGTGTGAAACATAGATTGATGCTTAGCATAACATTAGCATATGTTGGTTGATTTCACAGGTAGTTTATTGGTCCAGCGGCTTCATCGGTGAACACTCTCCTTTTGTTCTTTTCAAATGAAATTGGTTTTTGTCGGAATGACTTTGGATTGGACAATCGCAATACAAGGTCATTTTGGTAAGTCCAAATCTTTGCAGCTCAGGCCACAGGTTATACAATATTGCATATTTCAGCCCTTCTTAACTTGATTTAATCTGTTTGTGCAGGTTTGTTGACTCTTGCTACAAGCTAACTTCTTAGATCTACCTCTAATGATGGAATTACCTGTAAATATCGCCCCTGGAAAGCCCTTTTTCTTTCTGCTTCCCTTGTCATAAATGACGTGATGAATATTTTCAATACAGCTCTTATATTTTCCAAACCAGCAATAGCAAGTTTCCTGTAGTGTAAATAGCTTTGGAAACGGGCTGAAAACGAGGGCCACCTTAGGTCGCTTCTAGGGTGGTTTCAGTTTCCAAAACGCTGGGCTTCGATTGAGCGGGTTTAGTGTACTTAATTGTACTGACGTGTTTGCCTAAATTAATCTTCATTTCTATTAGGTTTGTAGCTATCAGCTGGTTACTTTTTAATTAAATAAATAAAAAAAATCAGTCGAGTTTTATCCATTGGATATTTGGATCCCTTCGGGGTCTGTACCAAAAAAAAAACTATTATAGGATTCCTTACCCTAGCCTATCCTCGGTGATTTATAGACGCCACCATTGTCACGCTGGGGACTTGGGATTGGGACTTGTGAACCCTAAAAATATATGAAAAATTTTCTTAGTAACATTGTAAAGATATATAAATTAAAAAATAGGGAGTAACTAATGCTCAGACGTACGATAGGAGGCTTTCTATCGCACGCTTCGATGCAACAAAAATAAAGAGCGTGTGTAATATATTTTTTTTAACAGTTGCAACAAAAATGATTTGTTCGTACTGGGTTTCGAACTATATAAAAAAAAGGTGGTGGAAAGGATGTAATATATCAAAGAAGAGGATACAATATCTCAGAATTCTAGATGCAACATTTCAAAGAATATGATAGATCATCTCCAAATCTCAGATACAATATTTTAAAAATTGTTGCAACAATCAAAACAAAAAGAGGAAATATCTGGAAACAATTATTGCAACATCCCATAGATGACCATGTGCAACACAATTAGGAAAAGTTGATGTAATATTTAAGAAAAACACATTGCAAAAAAAGAAACACTTTATGCAACAATTTCAGAAAGGCCGGGTTGCAACAAAATAAAACATGTTATGCAACAATTTTATAAAGTGGCTGCAACACATTAAGAAATGTTTGCAACAATCTGCTTCGGTGGTCGTGAGAGTCTGTCACCATGGAGCCATCGACTTGCGGATGCTCTAGCGCCGCCGCTGCACGTCTGCCTGAGTGAAGAAATCGATGAACCAGACGTCGGTGCCGCCGCGGCCGCTCTGCGCATTGTCGTCGTCTTCCGTGTGGGCGCCGTCACCCTTCTTCCCAAATGCTCAGCATAGCAACACCCCCGCGGAGAGTCGACGTCGCTGTCCTCATTGTAGTAGCACGGGGTGAGGCCACGAGGCCGGCGCCGGTGCGCCATGGCAGCACCTCTATTTCTCATCGGAGCGAGCGTTTGAGTAGCTACAACCAATGCAGTCACTTGACACCGAGTGGCTCAATGGCAGTGTGGCTAGGTGGAACTCGCTAGTGGTTAGCTACACGGAGCTTACTGGAGTAGATTGCGTGGATGCTCGGTGACTTGACTTGAGGGATCAGCAGTGGAGGATGTTTTGAGGACACGAGTGAGAAATGGTGGATTAGGAGGCGAAGCATTTGGTGTAACCGACGTGAGCTTGCAAGTGGACTTTGGCAAGATAAAAATTTCACGTCCGCAACGCATTGCGAACGAATGTGTGCAGTGGCCAGTGGGTGACCGTCCGAGCATAACGTGTCCTATCGGACATCAGCCCCATAGGATTATCCTAAAAAATAACATCTAATTTGATAATGACAGGTGAGTCATCGGTCGTATATCAGTGATACACTGATGTTATTTTTCAACTCGTAGTATCTTTGTAGTATTACACAAATTACCCTAAAAATCTAACCAGAGTCGAAACTAAATCTTGCTTGGGCCCTCGCTGGAGCACAGAACATGATGCAAATCAAACGGTGAAGAGATTTTTTTTTTCATGCAAAATTAGTGGGCCGTTCATTAGCACTTTTTTTAAAAGAAAAAATTGTAGTCCAAAGTAGTATATTCGGTATCAGCGAACTAAATTTCACATAACCCGTCATTTCCATGCAAAATTCGTGGGCCGTTCATTTGCTGAAGATACAAAATCAAGCAGTAGAGATATGCAGGGTGTGCCGAGGGATAATGCATAGGAGCAGCAGTTAATACAAAGGCAAAGCTACTCACATCTACCACTACTTACACCAAACACTACAGGTTATCAGCAACAATTGTTTGTGTCACCAAGGAATGCAAAATATTTACCCTAAACCTCTTGCGCACAGCACACACTTTTCAAATCAAAACAGCAGCGAGCAAGCAACCACAATGCTCATCCTGCAAAACCCAACATCGAACGGGAACCGGATCCTCTGTTTTAACAGTATTTTTTACACTAGCACACTGCAGAAACATCGAAACAGCTACGGTAGCAAAATATACCACAACGATTTTACTGTTTTATTGGGCACTATAGCGCTCGATCTTGTTCCTTTGAATCGGACGGTGGAGAGAATGACCTCATACATGTCACTGTGCTCCTCTGCATTAGCCTATGCTAACCGTTTCCCATCAAACGTGCCATAACTATGACCAGATTTATTTCATTTCGATTTTCCCCTCTTCTCTATCCCTTATCCTGTAGGTAGAGCGTTTGCATAACCTTTTCCTTCGTATGATTTTTTTTGCTGAAAGTATCGGGTAAACGGTACTCTTGGTGCCGCTTTTTTTTCTTCTACTTTCGAACATTTCAAACAATACCCTCTGCATTTTCAGTTGTGGGTCTCCGTTACGTCTCCTTAGAATCTTGGGTGGTACGTGTGACATGGCATTTGCATTTGAATTAACATAGACAGATGCAGTGTCCATCCTGGCTGTGACACAAAAACTGAATAACTCTTAAGAAATTTAATACCAGAGCCATAAGGGATTTTGCCATGCCATTAAAAATGACTCAAAACTCCTCCAAAAAGTAGTAGTCGCTCGCTATAATTTGATGTACGTACTAGAAGAGGTTTGCTAGACCTCTAGTTTTTCCTTACTACATTGTGGCGAAGACATCTGAAAACATAGTCAACGTCCAGCTTCACTAGAAATTCCAAATCTTATTAAGGAAATGCTAGCCAAAAAAATAATACAAATTTACAAAGCAAATGAACTAGCATTGTAAATATATCCGGACCATTTCAAATTAGACAAAATTAGCTATAGGACATCACAATTTCGTGCCATTGGCTATAGGATATCTAAGTTTAGTGTCTTTGTCAAAAGACACTACAAAAATATATCTATTTACTGTAGCACACGAAGACCATTAAAATAATATATCTGGTTGGATACGGAGAGAGATGGCCTACGAAATATCTTATTTACACCTCCACCATACGCCCTTGCCACCGCTGCCCAGCACAGGCACGGCGTTGTCATCGGCGAGCCCGACCGCCTCCACCATGCCCGACCGCCACCTCCTCATCCTCCACTGTTAGCCGTGCCTCCGCCACCTCCGACGCACCCTGCTGCGCCTCCACTACCTCCCCCTCCCCCCTCCTCTTCCTCCTTGTCGGTCGTGCCTGCTGGGTCGTGCAAGGCACGATATATCGGGGTGGCCTGTTGGGCTAGGGTCACAACCCAAGCACGACATGCATCGTCGGGTTATGTCGTGCCTTGACAGGGTCTATAGTTTCGTGCTTCGTGCTGGCCCGGTTGGCGTGGCCCCATTTGGCCACCTTTAAGCGTGCCGTCGTCGAGACTATCGTCGGGCTGCTCCCGTCGCAGTCCAAGAGGGGCTTTGTGTCGATGGCTTTCCTCTCGGGGCTCCTCAAGATGGCCATGGCGGTATCCGCATCCAATGTATTCGGCTTGTCCAGGCCCTCTTGATCGACGTCGAGTCCACCGCGACCTCGCTGTCTGCGGTGGTGGCGGCGGCCGGGCAACACCACACGTTGCACGACACGAACGTGGTGGCGAGGATCCTGTCGGTGTTCCTCAACCTGGACGATGACAATGAGGAGGACGGCGGCGTGTGCAGGTTTGACTACAACAGCTCGGGGTCCCAAAGCAGAGCAACGCGACGTAGAACGAGCGATTGTTGGTGCAGATGGCGGTCCAGGTGCTCTACTTCGAGCGGCTCCACCCGCAGAGCACGATCTAGTCCGGGGGCAGCGGCGGCGAAGGGCACAACGGAGCGCTCTTCATTAGGGCGTGCCACCGCGACCGCGACCGCGACGATGGCGCAGGGCAACAACATGCAGTCCGAGAGCGCGGTCAGGAGCAGCGTGATGTCGCCGTGGGACAACTACGCATCAGAATAATTAGATAACGATGAGAAGATACATGATTGACTTAGATAACGATGGGAAGATACATGATTGACTTACAAGTCAAAGTCGTAGCTCTGGAACCTCAGCTACTAACTAGAATCATCCCTAATTGTAACTTAATTAGAACACCCTCTAATTAGATATGCTAATTAGAATTAGAATTATAAAAGTTTAATTAGAGCCCTCTAATCTGATTAGAGAGGATAATTAGGTCATTCTCTAACCCTATACTAATCCTACTACTAGAAAAACATGTCTTCAGCCTCGCCGAAGCCGTCAGTTGAGAACTCGGTGATTGGACGTCAATGGGATGCTTTGGAGGGCACCCCTGGGGTCCTATGTGTCGATGTTTGGAACTCTCGTCATAGAACGGATAAACAAAAGCATTAAAAAAATGGAGATTGCTGTCTATTCACCTAGGGACTCAAATGATGATGTATATTGCCAAAGGGGTATACTCTGATTACAGGGAGAATGATTATGAATAAATGTATATCAGGGATCATTACAAAGGCGCACATGCCAGATCTTTTACAGTCTACAAGCGTTGGCAGTTTGTTGCAGTGATGCCTCTTCGCACCAACAGTCGCGTCACTTTATGCCAATAGTGCCATCCCTTTATGTCAATAGTTGTGTCCCTTCATGTCAACCGTTGTATCTCCGGATAAAACACCAATGCCCTCTCTATGTGGGTTGTCGTTAACCACACGTGGGCAACTATCTTTGAGGATCTCTTCTGCAGGGGATAGGTGAGTGGTATGAAAAGACCTTCAGGGGAGGTCCAAAAAGTCTTTCTAGCGAGGTCCGGGGTGGTCCAAGGAAAAACTTTTGGGCCCACCTTTTGACTGCTTGATTGCTCTTGGGCCCAACAAGTTAACTTAGGTCCACTAGAGGAACTGGGTTATTTACAAAATAGAAAAATAAAGATATACCCGGATAATTAACTAGTCAACAATCATTGTTATTATGTAAAGGCCAAGGGGATAGAGGGTCTTGGCTTAGATGTGGTAGAGTTGGAAACAACTGGTTTGGAGAGTTTGAATTTGAAATCTCCTTCGTATTCGAGTCAGTTTGTACCCTTTTTTGTGCAGAGAACCTTTTGGAGGTCATATCTTGCGCATCCTAACTCTAAATCAAGTGATCCATTTTTGTAAGTTTATCTAACGAAGATGTATTCAACTTTCTAGTTGTGGAGACTTTCAAAACATCATCTTTGTTGCCAACCGCCTTGAAGTTGACTCTATTATGACTCGATTCTCTCAGGCGGCTTGCTTTTCAGGGGCCATATTTCCCATATCAGAACTCCAATTTGTATAACCAAGGGCTATAAATTGGACTACTCGAATAGATCTACAACTTTGTAGTTATGATTTGTTCCATTTGAAACTGTTTCGGTCGCCAAATTTGTGTTGCAAGATCACATACATATTTTGTCCCATTTGTTGGTGTGGCAAATATGCAATCTCCCAAATTCCTTATCTCTTTAGCTTTCATTTCTTCAAGAATTGTGTCGAAACATACGTATAAGAAAAAGTTTCCCCACTCAATTGTGGGTCCCACCAATGATTTATCATCAGAAATTGGCATGCACATAACAATTATCCACACCATCATATCACCGACCAATGGAATGCTCGGTGTTTCCATCATAGCTTTTCTGTCCGAGCTCCGAATTGGGTAAATGATATATGCATTTCGATCATATCGATGGGAGAATCATCTTGAGAGCCTCCAAATTGATATTTGAAACTCTCTTGGTCATTTAAATCTCATGGAAAGGACATTCGGAACTCATCAATTTGCCTGTTATGTAGTGGACTTCTCCAAATGAGTGATTTGACATGAAAAGCACCCAAAAAGTTATGCATTTCCTACAATATAACACTTTTGCATGTATATATATAACATAAATGATTATTAGCACAATACGTAGCACTAGCGATGAATAAAAACAGGAAATGACGTTGTAGGAGAATATGAAATACATGTAAAAACAACGTCAACAACCACCTCTCCTCTTCTCCTATGCACCCAGTGGCTCGCTGGTCACCGCCACCTCCAGGTCATCGCCCTCTCCCATGCGCAGCCCCAGTCTTGCCTGTCACCGCCACCTTTAGGCCGTCGTCCTCACCTGTGCGCATCCCTAGGCTCGCTGGTCGCTGCCAATTTGTGAGACTTTTCACATATATTAATGTGATGTTTGATGGATGGCTATTTACATATTTTTCTTGTATCACATATTTACATAGTAAGAAACCTGGAACTGGAACGGGGATGTTTTGCGATGAACTTGCATAGCATATTCACCTTTCAGGCTTTTAAGCTTCGGTCTTTTGATCATGCTGAGCTCGTGCTTGGGAAATGTGTAGTTTTCAGGCTTCTGACCGGGCTCAGGCTTTGTGTTGTCATACCGGGCTTTTTTAGGCCTGGCCCGACCCTATGTAAGAAATAGGTCTAGCACCCATCACTCCTTCTACCCCACCCCCTAACCTACCACCAAAACCTAAACAAAACAGGGGCACAAATTTCAGATGGGTGACTCAATGCCATTTTTTTTTAAAAAAAAAGATGACTGATGTTTGGGGTGAAATCACCTGGCTCATATGTAGCAAAATCCAAAACTTTAACACTAGCTAATTATTAAGATGGGATCATCAGAGATCATACGTAAGTATGTTACACACTTCTCTAAGTTCTCTTATCAACGTCACCGAAATCGTTGGAGAACATATCCATCTAGTTGCGATGGTAGCAGGAAAGCTAGGCGAGCATCTTTCCTCCTCCTCCTAATCCTCCTCGTCATCGTCGTGCGGCCTCTTCGGTTTCTTGTTTCCCTCCTCCCGTCCCGCCGCCAACCTCTTGTGGCCCACAACCATCTCCATCCTCTCCGTAACCTCCTCCACCACCTCCGTTGCCGCCAATGCCGATAGCTAGGGTTGGTTGCTACCCTTTCTTTGTAGGGATTTTCTCTCTCCCAACCATAGTTAAGTTTGGGTGTTGGGTGTCGATCCTCCGCTATTGCTGAATTACTTCCTCCGTTTCGCTATATCTGTCCATAACCCGCAATGAGCATATACCAAGAAAGTAATAAATCTAAGAAATATTTAATGAGAAATGATCATACATATCCCCATAAATAACATGCCACAACCACTTAACCTGTTTCAACGTATTTAAGTAGGGGTAGAGAGAGGAAACATTGCAATAACTACACTCTAGGTTCCTTCCAGTGGCGGAGCTAGAAATTAAATGATGGGGGTGCACACTTCACACTCATAATGTTATAGTGTATACAATGATTTCATAATATCATAAATTCAACACCTAGATTCTAAATTTGTCTAAAGCACAATACAAATTACAAAATATGTAACTATTCAAAGAAAATTATAATACCACTTTACGCGTTATCATGCCTTGAAAACGTTTCATTACATAATCTTCATTAACCTTCAAGAAAATTTATCTCTCAATAAATGTGACTAAACAATCATTCAAGAATTGATCACCCATACTATTTCTCAACTTGTTCTTCACAAGACTCATAGCAGAAAATACTCTTTCAACGCTCGCCGTCGCCACCGGTAGGAGCAATACCAATTTGAGAAGCAAGTATACCAACTTGTAAACTTCATACTTTTTTGTTTCAACAAGCTTAATAGAAAGGTCACTAAGATTGTTGAGGTCCTTAAACCTATCATCACTTCGCATGTCATCAATGAAGTTATCAAGTTGGAAAGAGAGTCTCATCAAATCTGTACTTGAGAACTCATTGGGATAAAAATTTGCAAGGTTAAGTACTTTCTCCTTATCAAAGGCTTCAAATGAGTTGTGAGAATTCAAGGCAAACATGCACACAAGCAACTCCATATTAACTTTGCCAAACCGATTATCAAGCTCTTGAAGAACACTATCAATGATGCCAAGATATACTTTCCTTCTGAAATGATCATCATTTGTTTGTTTAGGGAAAAAACGCTTTGATATTCCAAAAGGCTATCACCCCCTATAGTTTTCAAGTGCATCATATTTATTCCAATTTCTCCAACCATCTTTAACAAAGCTATCACCCCCTATAGTTTTCTCCTTGAACAAATAACAGACAAAACAAAATGCAGCATCCTTTTCGACACTATATTCAATCCAATGGTACCTATCAAACCAATTAAGACTGAAGTGACATCTTTTACCTGATATTTCTCTGACGGGAAAATCATGTGTATAAGGTTGGCATGGCCCTTTCATAATATATCCTCTCCGAACTGCATCTTAATCATTGACATCATAGCTCGTGATGGGCTTCCTTTTCCCTGGATCATGTGGAAGAAGCTCAACATCATAAATGCTTTCCTCACTGCCAATAAGTGTATTTGAAGCTCCTGCGCTTCTCGGCTGGTATTGGGGTTGGTCATTGACAGCAACCACAACATCAATCACAGCATCAATATTCTCCGTCTGAGAAGAAGTCAATTGATTCCCACTTGCTTGAGTTCCCCTCTACCTTCTTGAGTCTCATTTACCTCTAGGACCCCTTCAGCCGGTGATGAAGATGGAATATTCTTTGTCTTCACTTCGCGGTCCCGAAAAAAAGAAAGGATGTCTCTATTCCTCTTCATGTCTTTACAATCTACATTGACATATCATAACAAGATTTTCAAATTAGTATATTACTAGTTTACTACATTAGCATACGGCATACCATATGGTCTAATGGTCTACCAAGTATCAACTAATGTTACTAATCAACTATCAAGACAACTAGACAAACGTACCAATAAAGAGTAAAAGAGGCCCCAACAGTCTAATTATATGTAACACCCTGACCCAAAATCGGCTCAATGCCCAAATCAAGTGGACCCATACACATAGCACCTCACTTACACTTTCGTCCTCTCTGTAAAAGGTTAACCCAAGGTGCTACGCTTGGATCCAACAGCATTATATACCACTACAACTCACTTGAGACAAGCAATGTGGGACTAATCCCACCACACAACTCCTCATGGGCCACATGGGCCACACTACGATGTCGGTATTACATTCACCCCTCATCGACGCTCGGCGATATCGCATCGCGCAAATGCCTGAAACCCCTCGGACACGTCAGTGCCCAGTCTTGCACATATGCCATGCCATGTGTCCACTCCGCCCACATGTGCCATCGCCATATGCGCGCTTCGCCCCGCACGCGCCTGCGCCAAGGTTGATGCTCGATACCATCCGAACACCGACCCAAAATCGGCTCAATGCCCAACCCACCGTGAGGGACCGCCACACATAGCACCTCACTTACACTTTCGCCCTCGCCGTGTAAAGGGTTAACCCGAAGGTGCTACGTTTGGATCCAACAGCATTATATACCACTACAACTCACTTGAGACAAGCAATGTGGGACTAATCCCACCACACAACTCCTCATGGGCCACATGGGCCACACTACGAGCAGGCCGGGGTATTACATTATATCCCAGTCAAGTATTCAAGTCAATACTCAAATGGTACCGTCAATACTTAAATAGTACTGATTCCGTATTCATGCACACTGCACACGCACAAAGCGAGACATCACATATGACACATTGACACATTCATTGATTCACTCACTCGTTATGTACCGCTGTTCACCAATGAGTTATTGAGTACTCGATCAAGCAAGTAAGCAACTTAAGCATTGCTTCTTAAGGCTACACGCCCACTCCACACCACCACACACAGGCCCACGCCACCCACCCGACCCAGAGTAGTAGTACTAGTCTCTGCTAGTGCTCGGTCTCCACTCTCCACCTCCACGCCCATGGCTCGGCTCGAGCTCCTCCTCCAGTGACCAGCGTCGGCGAGATGGCGGTCGGCCACTCGGTCACTCGGCGGCGCGTCAGCCCAGCGGCAAGCGCAGGGTGCGAGGCGCAGGCGCAGCGGATCACGACGCCGATCACCGACCACTCAGTCCAGCGCGCGGCAGGGCGCAGAGCAGCAGCGCGCCACGCAGGCGCAGCGACACCGAGCGGCGGCCGCCCAGCCGCCACGATCAGGCGGCAGCGCAGTCGGCATCCGACTCGAAGGCGCGCGCCCTCGGCCTCCCCTCCAGGCACCGTCCCGTCCCACACCACGCGCGACGCACGACTCCTCTCGCGGTACTCCGGCGACTTGGCCTCCCGCTCTGCCGTCTTGGCGGCGTGGGGAGGTGAGATTTCAGATTAGGTTTGGGAATTGGGGATTGGGGATTGGGGATTGGGGATTGGGGATAAGACTAGAAAAGCTAGGAGTATTTGGACCTACTGGGCTCAGTGATGGGTCAAGAAGATATAATCTTCTTGTTTTTCTAAAAATTTTGGGTGCTTGGGTGCATACCCAGACTCTATTGGCTCCGCCCTTGCCTACAACTTATGCAATTGCGCAACCTCCAAATTCATATTGAAAGCCACAAAAAATGCAACAGAATACCACCTTCGCTTCATCCCTCTCGGTCTCTCGTTCGTGGCTCAAAGAAATGCAAATGAGTGCGTGCGGCCGGCCGGGTGATGGACGCTGCATTTTTATGCCCACCAGGGTGTTGCGGGCGGCCACGCCAACAAGTGCGGTGGAGGCGGGGTGCGCACAGTGAGGGCCCTTAACGTGTGGGTGGCCGCGTGCCGTGGGCGGGCGGAGCGGCGCCAAGCGTGGCGGGCGTCTTGCTACTGCGTGGGGCCGGGCGAAGCGGGTGGCGCGGCGCCAACGCCGTGGTAGTCGGTTGCGTGGGGGTCAGGCGGTTCCTGTGCTCGGGAACCGCGGGAGGTTGCCGGGTTCTTGCGTTCGGGCATCGCGGGAAGGTGGCGGCCACCTCCCGCGCTCCAGCACCATGGAAACTCATCGGGCCCACCACCTCCCACGCTCGTCGCCTCGGTCCAGCGCTCGCTTCCCACGCTCCCTAATTGTACAATTTGCCAGGTGTCGTCATCCCGTGCTTCCGTGCTAAGGAGGAGGCTAGATTTGCAAATGGGGCTATTTTTTACTACTGAGGTGGCAAATACTGCTCAGTGCAGAGACTGCAGAGAAGGAGGTGTGTTCAGCTTTTGGTTGGTGGTGTGTAACCAGAAATGGAAGCTGCAACTGGTCTGCCCATGGCAGTGGCCAGTGGCCAGAGGGGAGGGACCAGCACAGTGTCTCAGCAGGAGGGTCTTCACAAGAGACAAGACCACATCTTCTTCTTTCATCATCATTAGTATTAAGTTGAAGGGCATATATATTAAAGCAATGGAGATTACTTGAGGCAGAGTTGATCAGGAATATAACCGATCAAGACCTGTTTGGGATTCGGAAATTTTACCGATACATGTGGGAATTGGACTGTTTCCTATTAAATTCCTGTAAAGAGCATCCATAGGATTCGGTTCTCTGAACCCAACCTGTCAGGTTCAGATGAACTGGTACTGCTCAGTGCTGAGAGAGAGAGAGAGAGGAGTAGCTAGCTTTTGCTTTTTGGTACGTAGGTGGTGTCTGATTGGAAATGGACACTGGGATTTGTGTTGATCTGTATGGTCTTATCGTTTGAGGCAAGAACTCAACGACGTTGCTGAGTGATTTGTGATCTCATCCGAAGAAATATAGACATCGCTATTGAATTTCCGTGTGAATTGGAGATAATCAAGTGCTTTTCGGGGTTGTCATTGTGACATTGAAACAATTCTTGCTGCGAAAGATGTGCAGTTCCAATGGAAATTGTAGCGATTCCTTTACTTCCAACTTTCAAGAGATCTTATTGCTCGATGATGGGTATGCTTCTTGCGTTCGGAATACCGTGCACTGGCGTTAGTCCATTTCTTCTATAAAGAAAAAGAAAAACCAGCTAGAGTAGTTCATATTGTTGCATTATTACAATTGACCAAACAATTTTGCTCTTATCTTTCTCGTGCGTGGACTAAACCATATTTGTATTAGCGAAAGTGGTTCCAACATTTAAAGATATCCGAAAACTATCGCCAGCCTCACATTAGATGCTATTTTTCTATTTTGCGAGCCAATTTCCTCTCCTTCGATTGATTAAGTAGTAATAACATACGACGGGTGCAGAGAATTCTCTGACCTGACAGAATTACACGAGGAAGGGAATGAACAAACAAACAAGACAGAACACCTTCACTGTCCTGTCCATCAAGAAGATGAATCTCAGGACAGACAACGCTGCGTTGCAGCTATGTACATCACTGCATCTCAATGCGTATGGCCGGCCGGCTAGCTGTCGCTTCGCAAACTAGAAGGCCCCGCACAGCTCGGGGTTCTCGCAGCCGCACGGGATCGTCAGTGTGTTTGTCCAGAGGTTCACGTGACTAGACGCCTGACAGCAGTTAGCCGGCGGGGGCTCGGGCACAGTCGGTGTGGTGACCGGCGGCGGCCCCGGCATGGGGACGTGCCTGGTGGAGATGGAGACGCAGACGCGAATGGGGACGTGCCTGGTCCAGACGGAGGCGGAGGCGGAGACGGTCGCGGCGAGGGCGAAGACCGACGACCGGCGGACCTTACGGCAGAACCTGTCGCCGGCTTGGCCGCACTGGCTACTGCGCTGCCGCCGCCGAGACCCGCCGCCCCGGGGCGGGCCACAGGAGGTGATGTCGTCGACGGCGAGCAGCAGGCCGGCCGACGACGCCGTGAACGCCAGCACGAGCTTGTCCACGAGCTCGACGATCTTTGCCGCCTTCTCCTTCCCCACCACCTCCAGGTAGATCGCCACGCCCTGCAGCACCGCCGACAGCAACTCGGCCAGCGCCGAGTACCTGCGCCAGCACGCGCGCGTCGAGGATCGTGCTTAGCTTGACAAGTGAACAACAATGGAGAAGATATATGGGAGCAGGAGATGATGACGGTTACTTGAAGGAGTTGTAGTCGCCTAGGATGCACGGACACGGACACGCGTGTCGGACACGACACGTATCGGACACGGAATTCGCCATTTTTAAAAAAATAGCGACAGGGACACGGTATATATATATATATATATATATATATATATATATATATATATATATATATTATTGAATGCACAAGATGCCGGATGCACAAGCAGATCAAGCACTCACCGCAAGTCCAAATCGGCGACAGCGAGGGCAGCAGCAGGGGCGTCGGGAGCGGCGAGAGCGTGGAGGAGCAACAGAGCGCCAAGGAGGAGCAGAATGAGCGATGAGCGTCGGCGGGACGAGCGGCGGCAGAGGCAAAGGCAGGCGTCAGCGCGGAGCGCAGCAACAGCGTCAGCGCGGAGCGCAGCGGCGCGTCGGTCGGCGTCGTGGCGGCGGCGACGCAGCGTGGCGCGGCGCCTGGTGGCGCGACTGCGGAGACGGAGTGAGATGGGGATGGGGACGGGGAGAGCTAAAGAGGAGGTAGGGTTAGGATGGGAGATAGGCGAATGAATGGTCCAATCGTGTCCGACACGCCAAACGTGTCCGATACATGTCCGACACGCGCCAAACGTGTCCGATCGTGTCCGAATTTGTTTTTATTTATTTTCGCGACGCAAATTTCCGACACGCTGGAATACGTGTCGAGCCGTGTCGGGCCGTCCGGTGTCACACACGGTGTCCACGACACGACCGCTTCCAGCGTGTCGGTGCTTTGGTAGTCGTCGGAGACGGTGTCGTGCCGCGGCAGCCGTCGCCGCCGTGGACGACGTGGAGGCGACGTGATCGCCGACGCCAGACAACCCCACCGTGGCGATGCGGAACACGAGGCTCGCCGCCTCGACGCTCCCATGACGGATCAACAACTCCGGTCAAGAGAGCGTCGGTGTTCACTGCTCCATCGTTGATTAGCACCCATATTAGCCCTACTTATACTGCCTTACCGAGTTTTTTCCTTCAAATTAACATAGTTTAATTTAATATAATTTTATTTATAATTTGAAAGTATTTTTAGAACCAAGCGTTGAGCTGAATCAAGTCGGAACGAAATCCAATTTCATTTGAAATCGACTCATTTTAATGTTTAACTAATCAAAGAGTGTAATTAGAGTAATTTTGAACTGAGCCAACGAGCCCCACTAATAAACTTTTTTCCTACCACTACCTACAAATATAACATGGTTACATGGTGATGTTCCAGCTCTCTCTTCACTTATTCTACCTACAAACACAATATGGTTACATGGTGATGTTCCAGGTCTCTCTTATTCTTTGTGCAATTCTCTTTCGTATGGCAGTATGATTTATTTTTTACTTTCTGAACATGATGATGGCTGGAGAGCATCGGTATTCGGTGTTCCATGTTGATTAGCACCCATCATTAGCCCTACAAGCTACAAATATAACATGGTTACATGGTGATGTTTCAGCTCTATCTTCACTTATTCTACCTACAAATATTACATGGTTACATGGTGATGTTCCAGCTCTCTCTTCACTTGTTCTCTGTGCACTTCCCTTTCGTATGGCAGTAATATTTATTTTTTATTTTCTGAACATGATGATGGCTGGAGAGCATCAGTATTCGGTGTTCCATGTTGATTAGCACCCATCATTAGCTCTACAAGCTACAAATATAACATGGTTACACGGTGATGTTTCAGCTCTATCTTCACTTATTCTACCTACAAATATAACATGGTTACACGGTGATGTTCCAGCTCTCTCTTCACTTATTCTGTTGACGTAGTAATCTAACATTCTGTTGTTACGTGACATGGCAGCAGCATATTTATTTTCTCTTCTCTGAACATGAAAATGACTGATCTGGCGCTCAAATTGCGCTGAAGGTCCAGCTTCGTGACCTTCAATGCTCCATCGAGCGCCAGTGCCTCGCAGCCCATGTCACGTGCCGCTCGGTGGTGGCGTGGTAGGCTGATTGCCGCCGAATGATAGGCTACCACGTGGCCTACCGCACTCCTACCGTACGGTAGGCCTCCTTCCCTTTAATCTAAGCATGATATACGTATTATTCTTGACAATTCGTTCGAGGTGCTTTTTTGTTGTTGCTATTTCGGTTTTAAATCCACCGAGTGCGGTAGGCCTCCTTCCCTTTAATTTAAGTGTGATATACATACTATTCTTGACAATTCGTTTGAGGTGCTTTTTTTTGTTGCTATTTTGGGAACAAATCGACAAAAATAGCACTTGTACCGCGCTAAAAATTACGAGGCAGGTCCCACCGCGCTGTAGCTGACATACAATGCTCCCATCGAGCGCCAGGTGCCCTGCGCAGTGCCCATGTCACATGCCGCGGTAGGCCAATTGACATACAAGTTGGAAAATGACGGAGCACTGCATACATTCTGTTGACGTAGTAATCTAACAAGACATTTTGTCAAAATTTGGCGCATCCAAAAAACAACCGCAGTGCACTTGTATTCAATCATCTTGCCTCACTTGAGAAATCGCAAGTGCATGGCAACAATGCACCAGAGGAAAATTCGGAAGTTGCCTATCCAATCCAAATATGCATTGCCAAGATATATACGCTAAAGCAACCACAAACGATCATAACCACTCAAAACAAATGTATAACGGCACTGCACTGAACTGCAAAATTTGTTTACACTTTACATGCATCAGCCTCAGCAATGCATCGTGTTTACTTGTTCGAGCTTTCAAGCGCAGTCTCCAGGAGGTGCTCGATACTGTATTTCATCACAGGCTGGCCGGATCTCGTCTTCTTGAATATCTTCTCCCTCAAATCCTTAAACTTCGCTTCGGACTTCTGCCGCTCCTCATTCTTCACCTGAATTATTGCGTCCCGCTCGCTCCTTCTTTGCCTCCTCACCCTCCACGCATTTTTTCTCATATATTTCTTTCAAGCTTGGTGTAGTGCGCTTCTTATTCATACGTGGCTTTGGTGCATCCTTCGCATCATCACCTCCTTCCTGTAAATTTTAATTACACCTAGACAGGGCAAATTTCTGCCCACTTTGTAGGTTAACAAGTTACAATGTAATAGTGTGTTTGACCTATGGTCTTCTATGAAGATCCTGAAACAAATGTGGAAAATTTGATCATCCACTTTGGTTGAACTTACTATCACTGAGAGCAGTCTTAATATCAAAAAAAAAAAAAAATTACCTCTGGGATTGGAAATTGTGGAGCATTGTTTGAATGATTTTGTTGCTTCCTCGACCTTTTGTACTTGCTAATCAATTTAGCATTCCTGTAGAATTCTTTCTGCTTCTCTGCAGATGAAAAGCAATGGTTAATACTTCATACCATAACAGTCCATGATAACTTCTAGCATTGTTGTAATTGAAACCAAAAGACAAAAGTGGCAGTACATGTCATAGAGACATTGATACAAGATTGATGGACAACTTTTAGAAAACAAGTAAACCAATTACATGACAAGTTTATCTCTAAACTCCACTCCTCTATTAGGCATCAGTATCACCACCAGCATGCAGCCAAACATGGTTAAGCAGTCTACATGCTATGCATTATTAGCTGATGCAGATTCCTTTTGAGCAATACATAAGTTGTGCAAAACATATGAGCGTTGACAGTTGTAGTTAATTTTCAGTGAGCAAATTTGGCATGCGTTTTCTGCGATAAATTATTCTTGAACCAAAGAACAAGTGTCGAACAGATGCAGGACAAATCCACAACCATGGCCAATTGGCAAATTTAAACCCACACTTTTAGCGTAGCATTAATAACGGCACCGTGGAAATATAAACACTTTAGCGACGTGCTATCATTCTAAATTCTAATTATGCAATGAAACCCCCAATTTCTTTCTAAAGGGAAGACAATATGGACGAATTTCACTTCAATTGGAATTGATATGTGTATATGAAATTGGATCTCACACATCATGAGACTTTTATGAAAACTAATTTAGTCTCACAAAATACACTAAGTGAGATCGAAATTATAACTGAAAGGCTAAATTACGAAAAAAAGCAAAATAGAGTTTGTGTGAACAACCTAGATGGTTTTTCCATTCCCCCATTCCACTAATGTCTCAATCTGAAGAATGCAATTCCTATTAAACTCAAGTAAGTAGTAACCTCTCACGCGGACTACTTATTAGCGATACAACTGAGCTTCTAATCAAAGTGCTCTGAGAAAATTGAAGTAGTACTGTTCGTCTGTTCGTACCAACAAAGTCCTAAAACAAGACTCGCTCGGTTGCACCTAAGCCCAGCACACTAACACAATGATCCACGAATTAACCAAGGGAAACAGTAAAGCCATGAACAAGCACACGAGTTATTAATAAGCTAATCTGCACTCCAAATTGCCCCAAATCCGCAAGCATTTTGACACCAACAAGACATAATCTTGTCCTATAATCCAAATGAGGAAATAATTTTACTCAATATCTGACCAACAGAAGCAAGATAGTAAGTAAAAACCAACATCGAAGGCACGAAACTAGAAGTACTCACTGATGAGCGCCGGGTTGTAGCCAGTATTCCTGGACTTGGCGTTGGCGAAGGCGGCGAGGGAGAGCCCCCCGCCGCCGCCCCCCAGCCGCTGCTCGTTCCGCCGCCTACCTCCCCACCTCCCTTTCCCCTTCTTGAACCCTCCCTCTCCTCCCCGCCGCTTCCGCTTCCGCCGGCCGCCGCGTCGTCGCGTGGCGGTGGCCGCTTCATGGCAACGGCGGTGGAGGTGTGTGCGTGCCCCGTGTGCAAGAACAGCCAAACCCTAGGCATCCGATCCAGCGACCCAAGGCCCAAAGGGAGGAAGAGTTATCCGATGTGTGCACTGCAGGTTGTTTCCACTGAAACGTTTACACGTATTCTTGGGGCCAAAGCAAATGGGCTGCCAGCCCGCTTTGAGGAGCTAGGCCCAAGCCCGGCCCGGACGGCCTGATTAGGGCCGAAGCCCAAAATAAAACATGAGTTCATATTATTATTTTTCTATTGAAATACTGGCTGAAATGTGTATACAAGTGGAACTATATTTTAAACCCTAGACGGGCTTATGACCGAATTTGGCAAAATTGAAGCTTGAATCTGAGCCCGAGCCCGAGCTCGAGCCCAACTAGGCTGCTCATGACCTGTAGTTTCATAGCTATGCTAAAAAGAAAAAAATTCAACATTTTTTCTAGATGAATCTTTAAATAACCTTTGTGATATGCAAATTTTTCCTGTTTCAAAAACATTTATCAGTTATTCTGCTCTAAAATATACTTTCAAGCAGTTGATATATCCCAAATGAGTGAAATAAAACTATGGATGGTGAGCCATATGTGAAACCCCAAAGTATCGAGAACCAAAATGCAACACAAACAAAACCTCCAAGGGCTCAGCCGCTAAAATCCCCCAGCCTTCGTCTCCCTCCCACTCCCCTTCTCTCTCCGGATCTCGCTTCCCTCGCCGGAACCCTCCGCCGACATGGCCGGCGCCGCCTACCAGCCCTACTTCTCCGAGCTCCTCTCCTTCTCCATCGATCGCCTCCACAAGGTGCGCGCGCGCGCGGCCACGCCCGCTTGCGACGCCCCCCCCCCCGAATCCTTGCCCTGATTGATTGATGTTGATGGTGATATCGAGATGCGGTGGTGCAGGAGCCGGAGCTGCTTCGGGTGGACGCGGAGCGGGTGCGGCGGCAGATGCAGGAGGTGGCGGTGGAGAACTACGGCGCCTTCATCGCCGCCTCCGAGGCGCTCTCCTTCGTGCGCGCCCAGCTCGAGGGGTTTGACAAGCACCTCGAGGCACTGGTAATGCAGCTGATCCCAGTTCTTACCAGCCATTTTTTCCCCATTGCGTCAAAGTTTGTACCTCTATGTGGAGTAGTATTCTAGATGGATCTCACACTGTTGCGTGGAAAAATGTGAGGGGGAGTGATCGGATGAATGTTACAACTTCATGTGGAAATGTGAGGTGGGGTTATCTCACTATGTTGCTTTATCTAAGTAGATCTTGCTCACATCGGCGACACTGCGCTCCAGTGTTCACCTAGGCACTAGGCGGAAGGCGGGCAGGCACTGGCCGCCTAGTGCCTAGACCGCCTAGGCGTCCGACCGGTACAGCAGGGCACGTGGGCGGGAGGACTGGAGCAGCATCACATGGGCACGTTGCTAGTAGTGTACAGAGCAAGAGAGAGAGAGAGAGAGAGCCGAGTGACAGAGAGAAGCAGAGCAAGAGGGAGAGCAGAGGCGAGAGAGAGAGAGAGAGCAGCGCCGAGCAAAACCTGGGGGTTGGACCTGGAGGAGGCGGCATTGACGGCGATGGGACGGGGAGGGGTTGGAGGAGGCGGCGTCGACGGCAATGGGACAGGTTGCCCAGCTCCACCTGGGACCGCCTGAAGCCGCCACACCTTGCCCGCCTAGAGCCGCCTTGGACCGGCGTTGACCACCTAAGCGGGGTTAGCTCCCAGGCCACCGATTAGCCCGGAATCGCGGTGGTATGGCTGCGCCTAGCGTGTAGGCGGCGCCTAGGGGAACACTGCTGTGCTAAAAAATGTAAGTTGTACTTGTGTGTTCATCTGGAAATGTGATTGTATTGTGGCTTCTGAGTTGCGAATATGTGTTATTTTAGAGGCTTGATGGAATGATCCAAGGCTGACCCTGGTTAATTCCTCAGCTTGTCAGATTTGAGTCAGCGCCGATTCTGGTTCTTGTTCATGAGTCGTGACATTCAATGTGTTTACCGATGAGAAATACATGGGGTGCGACTATTCCATTCGATGGATTTTTGGGTGTTGTATCAAGTAGGACCGTAGGAACTACCCCTTAAAACAGGATAATGCGGACTTATGATCTTGACTATCCGATCGGCGTGAGAATCAATCATGACCATTATCAGTACCTTGCGGCTCTAACGCTGCTAGCTTCTCTAGGGACACTTGAGCTGCTAGTTTCCCAAGGGACGCTGGCAACTTTAGCTACCCAGGATCAAATGGACAAAGAACCTTGCTGACGGGATCTAAGGGTTCATATCAGAGTTTCTATTCTCTCACTTAGGGACAGTTCCTATCTGATACATTCCCTTACCACTTTTATGAAATTTCCCATGCTCTGGACTTTTATTTGGAGTGTTAAGGGTAGGTAGTGTAATAGTCATGTAAGTGTTAGGGGTAGTTATGTAATTGTAGTCTAGTCTAGGTTTTCTAGCCTAGGGTTTCTCTTGTGAACTATATATTGCCCCTTGTGCTTTTGCAATATATCCAAGAATTCATCCATCATTCCTCTTCTCTCGCATAATCTAACATGGAGCTGGTGGTATTTGGGTTTTTTTAGTTAGTGGGGTTGTACTACAACTCACTGACTCAGTGACCTAACCAGCTAGCTTTAGAAGTATGGTTCTTTCTTACTGGCATCCAAGCTGTGTCCTTTTTTTCGATGCCCTAGCCTCCATAATTTATCCAACACGTCAAGTACTTTCTGCATTGCCATGGCTGTTTGAATTGCTAAGAGATATGAGGTACCTTAATGTGTAAAGATTGAAACTCGCAAAAATAACTGAAGTTGTGGTACCACTGCATGGTCAATTTTATGCTGTCGAGCTAGTTGGTTCATAGTAAATGTTGTAAGTCCCACAGATTTGTTTCTTAGGAGCATTTTAAAAAAATCACTTCAACATCGGCTGTAGGTAACTGTTAGATCTATAGATAATTTCCAATGGTACATGTTTGCTGCCTATGAATTACTATTTCATAAAGTCATTTGAAGACCAGTTGTTGGTACAGGTAGATCTCACCTATCGACATTAGAGGTTTTTCTATTTCTTCATTGACCATTCATAACATTTTGCGTGCCGTTTACTGCCTTTTTAGAACTGCATGGAAATGTATCACTCCTTGTCTTCTCATTAGTTGAGTTGACACCAATTCTAAACACCAACAATTAGATTAAGGTGTTCTTTTGTCTGCAAATGTTGGCCTGCTTTCTTGTGCGTACATTAGTCGATAAATTTGACCTGCTCCTGTAAGCCATGTATTCTAATCCTCCTTCTTAAATTGTTTGCTGCTTTATATGCTTCTCATGTCAATGATTTCAGTGCTAGTTGTATGACCAAAAATATGTGCATGGACACTGTATAAAAAAATTCGAAATTTGTGTGTTGTAGTCCACATAGATTTGCTGGATGTTATGACTTATGAATCAACTTCTCAAACCATCGCCATATGTTTATTTGCTGAAACATGTTCCTCACTGATATTGGAAATTATACAAATGCTGTTCATTTCAAAATGTTCCATACTATACAGCGTTTGCTTCTTTCCAGTGTGATGTTGGAAGCATGTCATGAAAATGTTTGACCATATTGTTTATTCACTTGTTGTAGATAGAGGAGATACCAAATTTAACATCTGGTTGCACCGAGTTTGTTGAGTCGGCGCAGCAAATTTTGGAAGAGAGGAAGCTCAATCAAACATTACTAGCCAACCACAATACCTTGCTTGACCTGCTTGAAATCCCACAACTTATGGACACGTAAGTGACATTTTTCTTAGCATTTCCCAAGGATCTTTACTTCATATTTGAGTTGGATATGTATTTGATTTTGATTCTTATATTGACTGTAGATCCGTGTTCTTGTTCTGTACTAATGGATTTGGTGTTGACATGTTGTATCTTTTGATGAATCGTGCATAACAATTAACAAGCTACTGCTCACAGATGCATACGAAATGGGAACTATAATGAGGCACTTGATCTAGAAGCGTTTGTTAGTAAAATCTCAAAGTTGCACCCTGAGTAAGTCATGTAACAAAATACTTGTTGTGGCTCCTTGTCATTGGCTATTATTTAACCATTTGCTATTTCAATTGAAGTTTACCTGTTATCCAAGGATTAGCTGCTGAAGTCAAGAAGACAGTACAATCACTAATTTCACAACTTCTGCAGAAACTCCGATCAAATATTCAGGTGATGATGCTGGTTTATACTCAAATTTGTTACTTGCTAGCACCATTTTCATATTTTACATTGGCCCTGATCATACTGTGCAAGCTGACCGTTATACACATTATATTCTGTGTATACCTGATTTCATTGTTATCTTCAATATTTCCATTTATCTCCCCAAGTTGTTTGATTTGTCTACTCTCTTCAGCACGCCTGTATCTAAGTCCAGGACATTTCATTGTCTACAGTTGCCTGAATGCCTCCGTATTGTTGCACATTTGCGCCGGATTGGAGTGTTCAGTGAATCAGAATTGCGCTTACAGGTATTCTGAATTTTGCATGTGATTTGGATAACGATTCTGTTTCAATAGATACTGTTTTAGCATTCACTTTGGAATTGTATGAGTAAATTTTAGTTTAGTTAACATGTCTCTGTTAGATTGTGGGAGAGAAGCAACAGCAGCAACGGACTTGGATGGACTCAATGGAAATCAAAGGAAAATAGACTTAAGATACTAGCAGCAATAGCAGATATTAGCAGCAGGATACTTGCATCAGCAACAAACAAACACAACAGCAAAGTAGCAACAGTAGCTCAGCCAGCCCAGTGGAAAGACAAAAGGACAAGATGGACATTGAATAAATGAGGCCGAAGATGACCAGGTCCGATGGGCGAGCTGGTGATGGAGATGACGACGGTTGCGGCCGAGATGGCCAACCCCAACCAGAGTTGGTGAAGGCGTGAAGGCGTTGGCGAAGATGAAGATGAACCGCCGGCTCGAAGAAGGTTGATTGGCCGAATCGCTGACCTTGGAGTTGGGAGCACCAGAGATTGTCCCGAATCCTTCGAAGAAGGCTGATTGGCCACGTCGCTGAGCTTGGAGTTAGGAACGCCAGAGATTGTCCTGAATCCTTGCCGGCAGCAACGGAAACCAGGCTGACGCAAGGCGGGCGAGGTCGACATTGAGCGCGGCCTTCTCGAGATAGTGAGAAGAGCTTGGTGTAGCAAATGGAGCAAGTCGGACTCACGGAGCAGAGCAAAGAGATCGCCATGTGGGGCCACGATATCTGGCGCCACAAAGGCGTGAGGAGCAAATGACCCTAGAGGCTGCATAAGAGTCCAATGTATCGCTTTAGGCAGTTACAATTAGGAAGGTTTCAATTAGGGAAATTCGTATTAGGAAGAGTAAGAGTTAGAGTCCTAGTCCAGGGAAGGATTAACCTTCTATTTCAGATAAGAGTTAGTCCTAGTTCATAGAAGGATTAACTTTCTATTTCAGATTGTACTCCTATACAAGGAGCATATGCAGTAATAGAAAAACCAACAAAGGTTTGGGTTATTCCCAACCAACCTTGCGCCAAAACCCATTGCTTCCTCTTGCTCATCCAAAGACTTTGGTACAAGAATGTTCACCGTGGTAATCGCTTCATATGCGGTACTATTCATCCGCTGCCGCCCATACAGCGTCCCGACGCAATCCTCATCCTCCTGAGTTGACTCTTCCCTTCTGCCTCCGCTCCGAGAGCTCATCTCCTGACAGCTTGGTATCAGAGCCAACCGCTGCTCTTTCCTCCATGGATAACAACGGGGGTTTCGATAACAACTTCAAGGAGATGATGAAGTTCATGGAAGACACCGGCAACCAACTCAAACGTCGGCCAACTTGCAGCAGTTGGGAGCCGACTGCAGCGCCATGATCATCGGTTGGCAGCATGGAGAGCCAACCCGGTAGTGAAGAAGGCGCCGTGGATCAAGACGATCAGGACGCAGCAGCCTCGGTTGCCGCTGCCGCTACTGATGCAGCAGCCCGGACGACGGCCATCGCCACAGCGACGGATGTCGCGGCCAGGCACGTACGCGGTCAAGATGAGGTCGGGGGATTTTCGCCACACACCACCTCCACCCCGGGATTTCTACCGGGCGGGGCCTCGAATCCGCCACGCCACGCCAAGCTCTCCTTTCCGACATTTGACGGTCGGAAGATCCGCTTCCATGGATCAATCGGCTGCGAGCTTTTTTCGAGGTCAAGAATGCCCATGGAGGACAAGGTGTGGTCGCCACATATCACTTGGACAGGCGGCACAACTCGGTACATGCGTCTAGAGCGCATGGAGGCACCTGAATCGCTACACTTCACCGACTTGGTCTCTACGATTTGAGCGCCAACCCGCCACAATCCCTAGGCGAGTTGGCGGTGCTTGGCGGACCGCAAGACGGAAGAATTCAATGAGCAATTTCGATCTCATAGCACGTGTTGGCTTGTGATGGGCGATGGCGGCGGATGTCGCTCACTGCAGCTTGGGCGAGCCACTCAAGACCCACGCCGAGCTCCGAAGCCCAATGACTTGGAAGAGGCAATGGACTGGCTCGCCATTTAACGCGCGACCACCTTACCATACGACGACGGAGGATGGACCGCCGCGCCTCGGTCAGCCGCGTTCAAACCCGCGGTAGCACGGCTGAACTCGCTATCGAGCAACGCACTCCCTTCGGCTCCCCTTCCCGCAGCGAGCGTAGCGTCGACAGGCGTGTCAGGAGTAGCACGCTCATCCACGTCGTCGACAGGCGTGTCCCGCATTGCGCGCCCCTTCAAGCACCTGACGCCCGCCGAGCTAGAGGAATGCAGAAGCCAAGGGCTCTGCTACAACTGCAACGAAAAATTTCATCTGGGGCACCAAAAGCTTTGTAAGCACATTTTTTCGTTGCAGGTGGAGCCCGACTCAGAGCATGAGGAGGAACCTGAGGTGGCGGCAACCATCTCCCTCCTTGCCATGACAGGCATCCGTAAGACCCGGACGATGCAGCTCACCGTCGTCATCAATGGCGTCCACCTTCTGGCCCTGGTGGACTCTGGGTCGACTCACAACTTTGTGGCGGCCGAATTGGTTGCACGAGTGGGGTTGCCCCTCACGCCACGCACGGGTCTATCAGTGGCAGTCGCCAACGGCGACCAGGTCACAAGCGGCGGCATCTACCGCGCAACGCACATCTCCATCGACAAAGAAGATTTCATCCTCGACTTCCTCACGATTCCGTTGGGCAGCTTTGACATCTTCTTGGGCGTCCAGTGGCTGGGCTCCCTAGGGCCCATAACTTGGGACTTCCACCATTGGACGATGCGCTTCCAGCGGCAAGAGCGGGAGATAGTGTGGCATGGCGCCAATCCACCAGGAGCTGGCCCACACCTCCTGTAAGATCGAGGTGGCCGACTAGAGGGGGTGAATAGGCGGTTTTAAAAATTCTTTCGGGCTAAAACCAATATATAATGCGGAAGCTAATAACAAATTGGTTTTGCACAATTAAAACCTAAATCAACTAGGCTTTCCTAAGTGCACCAACAATATGAATACAAATCAATATGAGTTATCATACAATGATAAGTAAGCAATTAAAGTATGTAATGTAAATAGCTCAAAGTAAAGCACAAGTAAAAACAAGATGGACACAATTATGTTTTACCGTGGTGTTCGAAGACTTGCCGGTCTCCCCTAATCCACGTTGAGGTAAGCCTAACCACGTTGGACCGGTTCCAACACGAACCAATACCTCGCTCCACTAAGGTTGCTCTTCCTCCACTCCGGAGATGGCGAGCACCAAACCACTCACGATCACACCGGGCCTTCTCACAAGCTTCTTTGAGAAGATCACCGGGCACGACGCCTCCAGCCGCCTAGGTGTCGGCAAACACCAAGAGAAACAAATCTCAACTCTCACTTGAACTAATCAAGTGTCAACGCTCAAGTGGATACACAATCCACTACCTAAGGCAACACATGCACTTAGGGTTTGCTCTCAAATCTCACTAAGTGCAACACATACACATAAGAGGATGAGAGGCTTGCTCTTAGCTCAAGAGGCTCACTAGAGGTTCACAATAAACTCAGTAACCATTCCCAACCGGCCAAGGTGGCTATATATAGCCCACACACAAAAACTAGCCGTTGGGAGAGAATCTGCTGAAAAATCAAGATATGTGAACTTCCACGTTAAAAGTCCGAACTTACGCACCTCTGCGACAAGCATAGTAACAGCTATATCAGACGAGAAACTAGCCATTGAAAAGGAAATCCGAACTTCCGTCGTTCAACACGCAGTGCTTCCGCACTACTGGAAGTTCCGTTTCTCACCGGCGGTACTATCGCTTCCACTCAGGTCCAACACATGGCACCTTCTGGAAAAAACGTACCGCGCCAAATTCCGAAGTTCCGCGGTGCGGTAGTTCCGCTCCTAACATGGCGGTACTACTGCTCTTCCAGAAAATCGGCTAAGTCTCAAAAAGGGTGCTCTCTGGAAAAAAATACATACCGCCGGATTTCGGACCTTCCGGCCTGCGGTAGTTCCGCAGTTATAATGCCGGAACTTCCAATCATCCTGACAAAGCAGCAAATGGCTTTCAAAACAAATCTCAATTGCAAAACACATTTGTCAATTGATGAGCCATGCCAACAAGTATCTCAGGCAAGATTCCTAACAAGTTGCAAAACACATTTGCCAATTTTAGAATCATACCACAAGGAAAAAGGTACATGGACTTACACCATTTGCAAACTTAAGTCACATGCTACAAGAAATCAAACATGAGCTTCAACTATTTGCAAAACACATTTGCAAATAACCGCATCATGCCACAAGGCTAAGGTGCATGGATTTCAACCATTTGCAAAACACATTTGCAAACTATAGTCCCATGCTACAAAGATTAAATGCATGGGCATCAATTATTTGCAAAACACATTCGCAAATAATAGCTACATGCATAGATGAGCTAGAGCAAACATAATGAGCTATCAACACATGACTAACTCATGCTACTAGTCAAGACCCCTCTTAATAGTACAGCAATCCTATACTAGCAATCCGGTCTTCCAACCAAACACCAAACCGGTAAAAGACTAGGAACACATCCTTAGCCCTAGCTAGTCATACCTTTGCCTTGCATCTTCTTGAAGCTTGATGACACATCAACACTTCAAGTCTGGGTCCTTGACTTTGAAAATCATCAACACATGATGATTTTCTTCACTTCGAGATCTTGTCTTGAACATCATCAACACATGATAATTTCTTCTTCCCGAGTCTTGACATGCATCAACACATGATGCATTCTTTCTCTTGACCTCCATCAACACATGATGTGTCTTCTCTTTGAACATCATCGACACGATGATTCCCATTCGTTCAAGCTCTTCATATGCATCAACACATGCTGCATTCCTTACTTGAATCTTGACTTGATGATCAACTTATTATCATCCCAAGTCTTCATCATCCTGGAACATAACCTATACATCCAACTCATGGAAAATGTTAGTTCCACACTATGATTATTATTAATTACCACACCATACCATTAACACATAATGGTGGGACAAGATACTTCAATCTTTCCCTCTTTGGTAATTGATGATAACCATTTCAATTGCACATAAATTGAATTGATAAAAGTAACACGATATGAGTATATATAAATTACACAAGTCATATATATACTCACACCATGAGTATGCGAGAACTACACAAGTTCTACATACTCAAAACTTGAGTATACGAGAACTACATAAGTTCTATATACTCAAAACATGAATATACAAAAACTACACAAGTTTTATATATATTCGAAAGATGAGTATACACGAACTACACAAGTTTTATATACTCAAAACATAAGTATACAAAGACTACACAAGTTTTGTATACTCAAAACATAAGTATACAAAGACTACACAAGTTTTGTATACTCATACGAATATGTTTCAAAGTAAGGATCCCAAATATATGTGGAAAACATAATATGGATCAATACTAATGAAACCACAAAATATAGAATGAGCTCCCCCTAAATGTGTGCATACACAAATGTGCAAATAAAACATATGCACATATTCAAGATATACTTATGGTGGAGTTCAACCTATATTTTGGATCCGAGGAATGCAACATTATATAAGAGTATAAGTCGAATGCATACCTCGTTGAATTTCACCTTTATATCCAAATGAGACTACACACTAGATATAGAAATAGAAATGTTAGTCTCTCAATTAGATTTGTCATTAATCACCAAAACACTCCATTAACTCATAATGGCGGCTCTAGATTCTTCACCTCCACACGGTGACCTCGGAGGACCACATGGACGATCTTCTGGAGGAGTTCCAGAACATCTTCGCAGAACCACGGGGCCTGCCGCCCGCGCGAGGCCGGGACCATCACATTTACTGCTTTGCCCGCCGCACGTGGTAGTCCGTCCGCAGCGGCACCCGCCTCTCTAGAAGGACGAGTTAGAGCGCTAATGCGCCACCATACTCGATCAGGGCATTATCCGATGTAGCACCTCAGCATTCTCGGCTCGTCCTGCTAGTCAAAAAGCAGGATGGAACATGGCATTTCTGCGTCGACTACCGGGCATTGAACGACAAGACAATCAAAGATAAGTTCCCCATTCCGGTGGTCGAGGAGCTGCTTGACGAGTTCAAAGGGGCTCGGTTCTTCACAAAGTTGGACTTGCGCTCGGGGTACCATCAGGTACGGATGCACCACGAGGACATTGAGAAGACGACGTTCAGAACGCATCAGGGCCTTTTCGAGTTCTTGGTCATGCCATTTGGCTTGTCAAACGCATCGGCCACATTCCAGGCTCTTATGAATGAAGTTCTTCAGCCCTACTTACGTCGTTTTGTCCTTGTGTTTTTCGATGATATTTTGATATACAGCTCCTCCTGGGCGGATCACCTGTGACATGTACGAGCCGTGTTTCAGCTTCTACATAGACATCGGCTCTTTCTAAAGAGATCCAAGTGTCTCTTTGGGGAATCGGCAGTGTCATACCTTGGCCACATCATTCGGGCCGAAGGTGTCGCCATGGACCTGTCCAAGGTGGAGGGTGTATTGGACTGGCCGCAGCCCCAGTTGGTCCGCGCCCTCTGCGGCTTTCTCGGCTTGGCGGGCTACTACCGCCGCTTCATCAAAAACTATGGCGCCATGGTAGCCCCTTTGACCTGACTCCTCCGTAAAGAGGGGTTCACGTGGACGGAGGAAGCCGCACAGGCTTTTGCGGCCGTCAAAAGGCACTCACCTCGGCGCTAGTTCTCCGGTTGCCGGATTTCTCCTCTCCATTTATTGTGGAGTGTGATGTGTCGGGCACGGGATTTGGCGCCGTTCTTCACCAAGGCGCTGGGGCCATCGCATTCTTTAGTTGCCCCATTGCGGCACGCCACACCAAGCTGGCGGCTTATGAACGCGAGCTCATTGGTCTAGTACAAGCCGTACGTCAATGGAGGCCGTATTTGTGGGGGCGTCCTTTCACTATCAAGACAGACCATTATGCCCTCAAGTTTCTTCTGGATCAGCGCCTCTCTACGATACCTCAACATCAATGGGTGAGCGAATTGTGTGGGTTTGATTTTGCAGTAGAATTCAAGCTCGGTCGCTTGAATGTGGTCGTCGATGCCCTGTCTCGCCGGAATGCCGAACCGGGGATCGCTTTCGCCATCACGGCACTCTGATTCTCTTTGTTTGAGGATCTACGCCAGGCCGCATGCACAGAGCTGACCTGTCGAGCCTCCGGGAGCGCATCACCTCCAGTGAGCTCGGTTCTCCTTGGTTGTTGGTGGAGGGCATGGTGTGCTATGAGTAGCGCGCCCACGTTCCAGCCGACTCCATGTTCCTATCGGCTGTCCTAGGGGTTGTACATGATGGGCCTGATTAAGGGATCCAGAAGATGCTTCATCGCTTGCGGGCAAATTTCCATGCCCCATAGGACCGAGTGACGGTTTAGGAGTATGTCCGCGCTTGTGGGGTCTGCCAACGCAACAAGATAGAACAGCTCCACCCGGCGGGATTGCTACTTCCCCTAGCAGTCCCTTCCTCGGTGTGGTCTGATATCTCCATGGACTTTGTGGAGGGATTGCCAAAAGTGGGTGGCAAATCTGTCATCTTAACAGTGGTCGACAGGTTCTCAAAATACGCCCATTTCATTCTTTTGGCCCATCCATATTCAGCTTCGTCTGTTGCACATGCCTTCTTTGCAGAGATCGTCTGGCTTCATGGCATTCCTACCTCCATTGTCTCAGATAGAGACCCAGTATTCACCTCGAATTTCTGGAAGGGCTTATTTGCTTAATGTGATACCAGCCTTAACATGAGTACGGCTTATCACCCATAGTCCGATGGCCAATCTGAAGTGGTGAACAAGATCATTGCCATGTACCCCTGTTGCATGACTGGAGACCGACCACGATAGGTTCGATGGCTTCCTTGGGTAGAATTTATTTATAATACTTCGTATCATTCAGCCCTCAAGACGACGGCCATTCCGCGTGGTGTATGGGCGTGACCCCCCTCTTTTCGGGACTATGAGCCAGGAGCAGCGCACACCACAGCAGTTGATCAGCACTCCAGGACCGCGATTTGTTCTTGGCAGATGTTCGGAGTCGCTTACTCCATGCCCAAGAATTTTACAAGAAACTTTACGATCAGAAGCATCGCTCCATACACTTCGACATTGGTGATTTGGTTTGGTTGCGCTTTCATCATCGGGTGGCCACTTCTCTGCCTGGGGACAGCCATGGGAAGCTTAGGCCCCGTTATTTTGGGCCTTAACGCATCATCGCCAAGATCAATGATATGGCGTATCAGCTGGACCTTCCCAAGACGGCCCACATCCATGATGTCTTTCATGTGGGTTTTCTTAAAAAGTTTGACGGAGTGCCCCCGGCGTCACCAACCCCAGTGCCGCCCCTTCTCCATGGGCGGGTCATTCCAGCGCCTCTGAAGGCGCTGCGTGCCAGGCTTGCTCGTGACAAGTGGCAAGTGTTGATACAGTGGCAGGATTCATCGACTTCCGATACTTCCCGATACTTCTTGGGAAGATGTACAGGATTTCAAAAAATCTTATCCCTCCTTCAGCTCGAGGACGAGCTGTTCGTCGAGGGAGGGAGAGATGTCATGTGGGGCCACGTATACGGCCGGCGCCACAAGGCGCAGGAGCAGCCGGCCCTAGAGGCCGCATAAGAGTCCAATGTATCGTTTTAGGCAGTTGCAATTAGGAAGGTTTCAATTAGGGAAGTTTGTATTAGGAAGAGTAAGAGTTAGAGTCATAGTTCAGGGAAGGATTAACCTTTTATTTCAGATAAGACTTAGTCCTAGTCCAGGGAAGGATTAACGTTCTATTTCAGATTGTACTTTTATATAAGGAGCATATGCAGTAATAGAAAAACCAGCAAATGATTGGGTTATTCCCAACCTCCCTTGCGCCAAAACCCATTGCTTCCAACTGTTCATCCAGCACTGTTTGGTGCAGTACTGTTTATCCTTGGTACTATTCATCCACGCCGTCCATCACGGCGTCCCGACGCAATCCTCATCCTCCTCAGTTGATTCTTCCCTTCCGCATCTGCTCCCAGAGCTCATCTCCTGACACAGACGCTGATGTTGTTGAAGCAGAGAAGTAGAGTTGGCCAGAATCCGGCGATGATGGAGCTATGGTCTCACCCCCTTGCCGACGGTAAAGAGGTCGGGCTGGAGTTGAGGATGATGGCCGGGGATGAAGGATCTGTGCGATGCTGACGACACCAGATGAGCACTTTGCTGCCATGCGAGGAGGGAGGTCGCGGGAGTGCTCCTCCGCGGATCCGTGAAGAATAGTCACCGCCAAGAAGGATGAAGCCGCGCCAGATCCGCCAGATGAGACCAAAGAACGCGAGAAGATGACTCGGGGCGAAGAGGACGCGGTGGTGCCCTTGCCTGTGACAGCGGAGATGTCGAGACCGCGCAACGGCCTTGAAGAGGTGAGGCCGGCGACCTCGGGCCTTCTCTGCTCTGGATCCGACTGGATCGCCCGATCGCAGAGTAGACGACGGAGGCAGCGACGAGCCGGAGAAGATGAGCAACACCGGATCTGGTGGTGATGAGGCCGGCGACGCATGGATCCTGTATCTTTGGATCAAACCGGGTAGAGTACCGAGAGGAGGCGGCGACGCTGAATCCGTCGAAGTAGAGCAGAGGAGGAGGCTCAGCCACGGCTCAAGGCCCACTGGCCCGCGGAGGAGAGGTCAGCAATGGCCTCGGTGAAGGCGATAGCTCGAGGATGACACGCTCGGCGACGATGACATGTCGGGGAGGATGCCCGAGGCGCGAGGCAGAGGAGATCCAGTGCGGCCTGAGGCAGCTGTCCGAGGTGCAACCGGCGACAATGTTGCGAAGAGGCCATTGGGAGCGCTAAATGCGGTCCTCCTCGCCACCATCGGAGGCGAAAGTAGCGGAGAGGGAGGCCTTGGTGACCGCGTGGTCACCGGGCCCCCTCCCAACGCTACAGCACTGTCTCGAAGCCCAAGGACGAGCGTGGGCCTACAGTGAAGACGAGGTCCACCCGGAGATGAGCAGCGCCCTTGATGGGTTCTTGCTCGAGGCGAGAGGATTGAGGAGCAGTGCTGCTAGTGAGGGGAGAGGATTAATGGCTCTGCTGCTAGTAGAGGACTAGGCGAAGATGAGTGCTGCTGATTGGAGCTACTGCTACATGAAGAAAGATGACTGCTAGCTGCTGGTATTACTTGATATTAACAAACTACAGACGCTAAAGATAAAAACAAGATTGAGTGGTGCCCCTGAGAGTAGAGATTGCTCCTCCCGGGGGCGGCTTGGGTGGAAGAAGATGGAGACTAGAGTTTGGATCTAGGCTCTGATACCATGTTAGATTGTGGGAGGAGAGAAATGGGGACTGAATTGTTGGTTCTATTGCAAAAGCCCAAGGGGCAATATATACAAGAGAAACCCTAGACTAGAAACCCTAGACTAGACTACAATTACATGACTACCCCTAACACTTACATGACCATTACACTTCTACCCTTAGCAGTCTCCAAGTATGTTTAGTTCATAGTGGTGTTCACGAGTTCTATGAACTAATAACACAGAACTTTAAGTTATGATATTGCACTGCTTTCTTTCTCATAACAGATGGTCAAAATATCTGGATGATACAATTTGAGCATCTTCGCCTCCTAACTACGATATAATTTCTAGTTCTTGAGGTGCAGGGAAGCTTGGCTTTCTGGGATTCTTGATGATCTGGACCGAAGGAATGTATATGAATATCTAAAAGGCATGGTGAGTTGCCACAGGACACATCTATTTGATGTTGTCAATCAATATCGGCGATATTCAACAATGATAAATCTGGAAGTGAAGAGAACTATGATGGTGGACTGCTTTTCAGTTGGGCAATGCACCAAGTTAGTAATCACCTCACCACTCTTCAGGTTATGTTGCCAAATATAACGGAAGGTGGGTCTCTGTCCAACATTCTTGATCAGTGCATGGTAAGCAATTGCTTTCACTTGATTTTCTGAGTAACAGTTCTTAGATACAGGATTTACCACCAATAGTTCGAATCTTTTGTAAATTTGATTACTTGTTCATCTTGCAGTATTGTGCAATGGGTCTTGGCTTGGTTGGACTGGATTTCATGGCTTGCTTCCACCAATTTTGAAAAGTAATTGGTTAATTATAGAATTTTATTATTTATACTGGAAAGAGGATGTGTTTGTGATTGCTGATGCTATCTGCTTGCAGCGCGGTTTTAAATTTGTTCTCAAAGAATATGAGTACAGCGGTTGAGAATTTTCAGGTAATATGACCTTTATTGATGTGGATATGCAATTTCATTCTTGTTTAGATGAATATAAAATGGATTCAGATTATAAGCTCCATTGTACTTTTTCATGTGGTTTGCTCTTTCGTATTATGCTTAGTAATTCTCTAGATTCTTTCTGCCTTAAATTTCATCACAGTAAGTTAATAACACTACAATACCTTCTATTATCTTGCTAGGTTGTTTTGGATTCACATCGTTGGGTTCCAATGCCATCTGTTGGCTTTGTAGCAAATGGAGTTGTGGATGAGACTTCCGATGACGTGACTCCACCTTCTGTTTTAATGGAACATCCACCTCTTGCAGTGTTTGTTAATGGTAAGGTTTATTGATCTCACTCTCAGGAATTCAACATCATGTGTTGGCTCTAATGGAGCATGTTTTGTAATGGCTGTATACGAGTTGATATCTCTTTTAAAACTCTTGGATCCAGGTGTTTCAGCGGCAATGAATGAGATAAGACCATGTGCACCATTGAGCTTAAAAAATGTCCTTGCTCAGGAGGTGGTGAAGGGATTACAAGCGGTTTCTGACTCCCTAGTTAGATACAATGCCATGCGGATGCTGCATGGAAACGAGTCTTCTCTTTTCCTTTCACTTTGCCAGGCGTTTATTGAGGTGAGTTAGCTTCCTATGTTAAAGCATTACTCTTCAAACTGGTTAAAAAACAATATGTTACCTCTGAATTTAAAAGCAAAAAACAAAACAGAATGTGCTCAAGGCCTCAAACCCATCAAATCTAAATTACACATGGTAAAAATTTCTCTCTAGACTTAGGGAGGGCTCACATCTAAATTTGTCATCTCATCTCAGATAGCATATCCTTACTGCGCTGCATGTTTTGGACGATGCTACCCCAATGGAGCAGCACTGATCACAGAGCACCGCAGCACATTCGATTCTGTCAGCCAGCTATTGACCGTACCTGCAACGTCTAACAGTTCAGGGATCAGCATTGAACGAAGGCAGTCTAGAGGCATTGAAAGAAGGCAGTCGGGAGGCATTGAACGAAAGCAGTCGGGAGGCATCGAAAGAAAGCACTCAATTGAGAGTGCCGGGACGGCGGTGTCCGAGAATGGGCTCCCAGCTGATGGACCAGAGCCAGATGTGACTAATGATGCCGGAACCACTGCCGCACCAGCTCAGGCTGATGCGCAAACCGATCCACCAGAAAATACATAGCTTGGACCTTGTTCATGTAACCCGTAGAAGTTCTCTGTCGAGGCCTGGTTTATCTTCAGCCAGCGAGGAGATAGCGCTGCGAAATTTTGTTTGTATACAAGAATCTCATCTCCGGATGCTGGATCTTAATTTGTACAACACACCATTAAATTTTTAGTTGTTCATCGTTAGTCCTTACCTAGATGTTGTAGAGTGAAGATTGTTTCCAACTGACAGTAAGTTGATAATATGAAGTGAGTGCGCTGCATTGTTGACGACACTTTTTTTTATTTAAAACAAAATGGATCGATATTTGTAACTGCTCCCTCCTGTTAAATCCCTGGTGATATGATGCCATGTTTTTTTTTCGTCATACATGAGTGTTGCTATTCTTTCTTGTACCTACCAGACCAGCTGTAGTCTAACAGATTCTACACCCGTTTGGCAGCTTTTTTTTTTTGTCGGTAAGTGCTATATGTAACACTCCAGACCATCTGAGTCTGGAATGTTATCACACTAATAAAATTACAAATTAAATTAAGATATTTTACTAATTTTTGGTAGGTTCTCTTTTGAATAACTAACTGTACCAGGGGTTTGCACAGCTAACAATAGGAATAAACAATTATCCAAACGCATAAAGCATAAATATAAGAAATCTTAAGCGGTTTACTCAAATTCTAAACTATCATTCAAATTGTTTATCCAATGGAGAATTTGTTCGTGCCAATGTGCATACAAGCATAAATCTACTCCCTCCCATGCATACTGTCCACAAACAGGGTACCTAAAAACACAGTAACAGTAAGAGTGAGTCCAAGACTCAGCAAAGTATATTTAGCAAGATAATAACATAAACAACTGTAACTATCACCATCCATCCACAATTCTCAACAATAAACATTTCATATGCTCATGCTATGCAAATGGCTCAAATGCACTTTTCTTTCCTCTTTTGCATATACCGGTATTGCGGAGTGTTACACCGTCAAATGCGGAGACCCATTGCCCATCCCTTTCAGATGGGGAACCATTACCCATATCTTAAATGTGGGGATCTCAATGCCCACTCCCGTGGGTATCTCATGCCAACATGCATGATTGATATGAAATGACATGGACAATCCACAATATGTTCTCATAAGAATTATCAATTATCTATCATCATATAAACAATGTGAAATAAACACTTTCATCACGCATAATCATATTAAGCACGCATCAAATCAACCATATTGCCCAACACACAATATCGTACTAAAATTGTACTTGCCTTTTTCCGCTATAGCGCGCGAAGAAGCAAAGATGGTGCTTTTACTCCGGAACTCCGCCTCCTACACAATAATAGCGCTAACAATAAATACGCTGAAAAGTGGACTCCGTTTACGCCCTTTAACCTAACTCCTCAAAACCTAGGGTTCGAATACAGGTTTTACTCCACCTTCCAGACAGTCTAGCAGAAAGGACTACAGGATAGCAGCGCTAATAATAACATAACTTGTACTACGCAACTCGGAACAGGGTGATCTTGGACTCTCTGGAATCACGACAAAACCAGCTACAATAGTCTAGTTGGGCAAGTCCCCTGATTTGGCCTCCTACTAATTCTTATATTCAGGTAAAGTTTCTGTCTCTGCAATCAGACAGTCAGCGAAACAACGGCGGTATAAATTCCATAACTTTTGATCGACTCTTCTAAAAATTGTTTTATTTATCAACTTGGAAAGCTTACTAAATTCTATACAATATTCATTTTGGGTGGCCTTTCTGATTCGGTCTCTACATAATTCATAATGGCCAGACAAGACAACTGCCAATTCTCGTCAGCCCTTCATGGACAGTGGCAAAGAAACTACCATAACTCCTAAACCGTAACACCAAATCAAGTGATCTTGGTTCGTAACGAAAGATAAGTACGAGCCCTACAACTTTCTAAGAGATGGCCAGATCAAAAAACGTACAAAATCTACCCAAAATTGACAAGAAACAGTATTGGACCAATCCGATCTGCTACAGACAGCACCAAATTGAATTGAAAATTCTACCGATCCACCGGGATCGAGGTTACCCTTGATGAATCACTAGAGAAGGATGCCTCGCTGCGATGCAGGTGCCCTCCCTCTCCTCTTCTTCATTCCTTCCCTTTCTTCTCCTCCCTTCTTCTCTTGGCTGACAACAATGGGAGAGCACCACCAAGAGGAAGGGGAATAGCAATGGATTTGGGGAGAGACTACTATAGCACAGTGGCTACTGTAGCTACAGTACCATATTAGGGTTTCCATCCTCTTATTGGTGGCTGGCCCCTCATGGGCCTCCTAGGCTAAAGGGCCGAGGCCCAGGTTCTCGAATTTTTTCTTTCTGGGTAGCGAATGCTTCGGAGATCATAACTTGCTCTCCTAAACTCGTAATTGAGTGATTCTTATCTTCACTTTTATCTAACGTATAGTACTTCAACTTCCTATTTGTAGAGTTTTTCCGAAAGCGCCGTCTTCATTACGAAATTTGCCTTGGAAGCTGACTCCGATACCAACTAGGGTTCTCTATGTAGCCTACATTGCGGGCCCCATATCTTAGACCTCGAAACTCTAAATTAGGTCAATGAGGACTCTAAATTGGACTATGAAAAGCGATCTACAACTTTGTAGTTATGAGGTTTTTAATTCGAAGACGTTCCAATCGCAAAAATTACGTTGCAAGACTATTACAGATTCTGTCTTTTTTCTGAGCGAGGCAAAAAAAGAATATCTCAATCTCCTTATATTCTCTGTAAATAAACGGGATATTACATTCCACCCCCTTAAACAGAATTCGACCTCGAATTCTACTCGAAAGAACAACAACTATACTTAATAATCATTAACACGTACCGATGCTAACAACTCTGGTTAAAGCTCGCGCATGCGAGTTTTTAAATCCCAAGTCTCATCACACTCAGACTAGAACGTACACCAACGTCTTACACATCAACACTCATCTCGGCCTTTCCAGGCTCTCTCAACACACATGACACAACTGTAAGGTCTTACTAGTTGACCAACGGCTCTTATTGAAAACTTAAGCTTTGGACCTCTTAGGTACTCACTCCGCACTGACATACAAGACGTTACGTACCCCGCGTATGGACTCGAGACAGTCCTGGCGATACGCCAACCTCCAAAATCAAATCCATATACCTTGGGCCAACCTTCCCTTCGGTACCAAACCAGACATCCTGCACACGTCACACGTGACTCTTATTCCAACTCTCAATCGAACTCCTCACCGAAACAAAGATCACCTCCTTTAACGATGGACACACAACAGTACTCT